>OY282588.1:29727222-29988940 GCA_958298965.1 Chrysolina haemoptera
TAATGTCAAACTTTCATTTTATAAAGCAAGTCTCTTTGCCCTGAAAATTTGATTTATAAATCACCTTATAAAGCTTTTATACAGCTTGTATATAAGAGTTACAAAACAGTTTTTTACGCATAAATTAAAGGTTTTATACAAAAATCATATAATCATCATAAAGCACTCAAAACACTCTTTTAAAACGGTTTCAAAGCTGTCTTATAATGCGTTTTAAAACTATCTAAAGCCAAAACCCAGCATCAATTTTATAATGGGAGTTGTATGAACAATTATACGACAATATTATGAAAATGCTTTTTTACAAACACAAAAATGTCGCAGTCAAACTCACTAAGTGACTCCCTAATTCGTCATTATAAACATTTCAGTTTCAAAAAGGAATGATTCTGCTACTTGGACGGGAAATAATAGCGCAATAAAATCTTATTTGAATTGTAACGTTAAAAATGTTGTAATGCGGAAATTTGAATCAATCCAGTTCTATAAGAAGAATGAAAACTTGGGCACTTAAACGGTTATAATAAAAATGTTTTATATGGTACACATCAAAACGATATCGTTTCAAATACTACTATTTTGTCCTTTAAACTGTTTTGACCGATCAAGCGACGCCCTTATAAGTAAATTATAGAACACTAATATACTTATTTTATAAAGCAATTGTGTTATTACAAAACAGTTTTTTAACGTATAACGTTATACAGAAACCATATAATCATTATAAAGCAGTTAAACCACTCTTTTAAATGGTTTTAAAGCGGTCTAGTAATGTTTTAAAACCATTTAATGCCAAAACCAAGCTTCAATTTTATAAAGCGAATTGTGTAAACAGTTATACGACAATGTTATAGAAATGTTTTGTACGACAGTCGATAGCAAGTTTTCGCGACAATCTCATCGATAACAAATGAATAGCCAATAAAAACGATTTTTAGCTATCATTTGTTTTACGTCATATGTCAAATGCCATTAATTGACATTTGAGTGTGTTATGTTGTTTAAGTAGTTTGTTTTGTTTAGTGAGATTATTTTATATAAGAAAAACGTAATCTAAAAGCACGCACTGATAACTTCTCACTGTCAAGAGTGTCAAATCATACATTAAATTGAGGTTATGATAGTTTTCGTAACGACCAACGGCAGGTTTTTAATTGATCAATGTCGTTGCTACGAATTGCCGACGGCGGACGCCAACGGCGAACGGCAAGTATATAAATCCAGCTTTATTGCAGAGGCAAAGGTCGTGGTACGATTGTTGGTGAATGAACCCAAAGATATTCCTAGAAATTCAATTTATGGCAGAGAGAATGAAATAACTAAATTATAGTTGTCATTTGGACGCCATCTACAGAAATTCTGATGAAGTATCTCATTCTCAAAGCCAGTCTCTGTAGACAGCCTTTATTACACTGAAAGAGAAAATACTCCAGACATAAAAATAAAACAATTGCTAAAAAAATAGTATTCTATTAAATTAATGTTGTTAAGCCAAGTTCAGGGCTTGACGATCTTGAAACATCTATAAATACTGACTGTAATCAAGTTGTGTAAAAAATAATATTTAATAAATTAAACGTTTGTTAAACCAAGTTCAGGGCTTGATGAGAGATGAGAGGCTGTTGAGAACGTGAACACTGCGAAATACCTGGAAGTACAGCTGATGGACAAGCGACTAAACTTTGGCAGTCATTTAACCCTGGCTACTCAGACGGCTGGAGCGGGGCCAAAGCGCACCTACCCACTGATAGCCAAAAGCTCCAAATTAAGTTCGAACAAAAACATGCTTATATACAAGCAAATCATAAGACCCGAGATGGTATACGCTTGTCCAGTGTTCTGCAGCCTGAAACCAACGCCGCTGCCGAGATTGGACAGGATGCAGAACAAAGTGCTTCGTATTATCACTGATAGCAGACGAGACCTTCGAGTGGAAACCCTTGGGGAGCTTGCAGGCGTCGACTCAATCCCGACACTTATAAAACAGTTGTCATACAAGTTTTATAAGTACTTTATCGATAAAAGTCCTTTCATCAAGGACATTACTCGGCTCAGAATACATGATAATGAGCCCCGCAAACGTGGCGGTCGAAAGTAAAACCTAAAGCGCAGAATACCTTTACCCGGTTTTTTGCTTCACCCTTTTCCGGGGTTCAACATAGAAACAATCAGCCTCAGCAAACTGCAGCGTCCAATATCTACAATGAAAACTAATGCATTCCCAGATAACACAAAAACGTCCTCAGTACGTCCACAGGACATAAATCTACGACATTCAAGACGTCCCGAAGACGTCCATTACTGGACATAAGACGTCCTGGGGACATCCGATGTTACAAATTGGAACGTTCTGGGAACATCCATTATGTGTCCCTGTAATTTTCAAGGTTTTCTATAACCCATGATCCTATTCAATAGAAAGTAACATACCAACTAGAAAAAGTAAAAAGGATAATGAGGGAAAGTGATTTTCGAAAAAACATTTATAAATTATTTTAAATTCTGACACAAACATTTACATCAATTACAAAACATAATACCTATAGAACAGTATAGAAGTCACGGCTCACAACAGCAATAAATACGTGATATTATATTTTCTCAGATCAGTATTCTTTTGATTGTAAAAATAATTACAAATTCTGCCACAACCAGAAATTATGTTTATAAGTTAGGTTAGGAAACCATAAGGCCATAAGACACAGCACAGGACCACAAATGGCACAAATCACAGACTTCAAGATGCACTCAGACACATATTTGAAATAAGAGTCTATTTTTGTAAAAAATAATTGGAGAATTGTTAGAGAAATGATAAACTATCAAGAGTGTGATTTAAGTCGCCATCCCAACGACTCGAGACTCACTGAACTCACTGAAATATGGACGACAATAAAAGGAACGCAATAAGCGCTCTGTGATTGGTCACTGCAATGGTGGGAAGTTTAAACGAAAAAATAAGAATAAGGCAAATTGAGTTGAAAATGCATGAATTACTAGCAAACCTAACCTGACCTGACTAACCTAGCGCGAACAGAATAATCATGCAAAATTGATAACGATATAACGACTATTCATCTAATACTGGTGACAACTGGAGAAACTCACTGAGCTAAATAAGCTCAGTGGACAATGTATGAAATTTATGACGGAAATATAAACCAAAACACGTTTTAAATTTTTGAAAAAGGCACAAGACACGAAAATAATGTTGTACGTCGGTAATATGAATTTGGCCTGAGTTTGGACTTCCTGGGGACGTCCAAGCTCGGATGTCCCAAAAACGTTCCGAGTCGTACGTCCCCAGGATGTCCATATTAGGTTCTGGGACGTTCGGACCTAATTGGGACATAAAATGGACATCCTCGGGACGTCCAGTGCTATCTGGGTTAGCTTTGCAGAAGGCGTGGGTCTTATAAGCCTTTCTACCTTCTTGTGATAAAACGTCCGGCCCAGCGTTAACACCAGCTCGGGTGGACTACAGCGCCCTCTCGCGAAAGATCTATGTTCGCCTTGGCAAGGCACTCTTCTGCTCTCCTGATCGGGAGCGGAAGAGTTCCTACTATTGCGCCCGTCATTCCCATCCTCCCCTGACCCCCTGGGTTAGGATGATTGAGAAATGACGTATATAGTGACTTGTTATTGCATCTAAAATGTATTTATAATTCTAAAAATGAAACCCTATGTATTTATTTATTTAAGAGTAGGTATCTGGTATGATGACCGCAAGGTTGTGGGTTCGGCGTCAACATTTTTTTCTTCTCTTTATTTTTATAAATAATTAGTTTTTAGTCCAGTTTTTATGCAAATAATATCAATAAGGAAGGGCAATTACCTATTACATCTGTTAATCTTACAGGTTTTACGGGTTAGACGGTTTATTGACTGCCGTGCGAATAAAGGTCACTTTCCATGGGAGTAGAGAGTGCGATTTGTGTTACTTTCCTATGTGGTCGTAGGAAAAGTCCTTATCAACCTTTAGTCAAATCAGAATTCCTGTTGTATTCCCAAACTTCTTTTGAGTCACAATTTTAATTTGAAAAGTGATCTGATGTTATATTCATGTATAAGCCCAATTTCACTTCTGTTTCTGGTGGTGTTATTTTCTAAGGGATTATTCTGAGTATAATTTTGCGTATGACAGACCTCTTTCAACATATAACGAGGAATCATCTCGTTAATTTTTTCACATGCATTAATCAGCACTTTGTATTTTATACTATGCTTTGACACCCTTAAAATTTCTTCCCAGATAGCACAAGTACGTCCCATGGACGTTCTCAGGACGTCCTCTTCGGACATTACAGATGTCCTAGGAACGTCCATTTTTCCATGGACATCCTATGGACATACGATGTTACAAAACCAGATGTCCATAGGACGTTAGGACGTTAAGACCATTTTGGGTCTGAACAGGACCATTTAAAGACCTTTATCGTATGTAGGTTCAAAAACATATTTTTCATTCATATTTTGAATTCTATCATATATAATGTTAATTTGTGACCAGACATCGATAATGATAAACACATCACTGATATAGATCAATAAATTGATTAAGAAAAGATCTCGAAAATTGCCAGTAAGTACAAATAAAATGAAAATCATGATCAAAACGTTCTATATATTAATCTGAAAAATTACAGGTTTTGTTCTATATTATCTGAAGAATAACAGGTTTATGAACAGTAAGTACTCATGATACATAAAATTAATAAAATTGTCACAAAAATTAAAAGTATACTTCTCGGTTTCTCGGTATATCACTTCAAGCGGTTCATTATTTCTATTTTTTTTTAAATTTTGTTCTGGTCAACACTCATCCGATCAGTTGCTGTCTTCAGCTACAATTGAATTGATTTTTCAGTTGCAGTATAATTCTGCGACAATCCTGCTTTATCTGCAACACCTTAAACAACAGGAAAGTTAGTAAATTCTATTGTGTTTTTGGAGGTTATGTTTTATCATGTTCTTCTCTGAAGTTGGTATACCTATTATCTATTTTATAATTCAATATCTACTCACCCATATATACAACGTCATCATCATTTACACTCAACATCATCGTTTATTTACACAAGAAGTACAATTTCAATAAAAATAATAACAAATAGTTCAGAAAATCTGGCATAAATAAACCTAACAGGGCCAATTAGTCCGTGAGGCACTGTCTATGGCAGTGTGTTTAGTCTAATCTTGCCGTAATATAAAATAACTTATGCAAAACAATTCAATACAATACAATATTTAAAACTTATACATTTATATATCAAACACAGTAGATATGTAATAAACAAGAGTATAAAAAAGATAAAAATTATTATATAATAATAGATTTACCTATGTTTTCACAAGAAACAGCTTGGAAACATTGGGAACAAATAGAAATAAAAAATACAATATAAATATAAATTGGGGTTAATGATATATTGAAAAAACTAAGGTTAGGTTTTTGATATTTTCAATCTATTAATTCATGGAAAAAAGTTCTGTTTTTTTTCAGGATCCATTCTTTAACATGTTTTCTGTAGGAGTATTTAGTTTCAATTATTTTAATATTTGCAGGTAAGTGGTTCTAAATTCTTGGAGCAATATAACTAAGAGTTCGTTGACCAATTGCTTTTTGACTTTTGGGCAGGTGCACATTATCTGATGTTTTATTTCGTGTGTTGTGTGTATGATCTATTTTTTTGAGGTAAGTGGATTTATTATTATATGTGAAAAAAAGTATAATTTTTGCATATATTTGTCGGAGGTCCATTACTTTCAGGTCTTGAAATAGTTCTTCAGAAGGATATGAAGATGGTTTGAAAGCTATTATCTTCAAAACTCTTTTATGGACTACCTCTAATGAACTAAGTGTGGTCTTTCTAACACCCCCCCAGCCAATGATTCCATAACTTAATAAGGAGCCGACGAGTGCGTGATATATTATTTTCAATTTATTCAAGGAAAGAATGTATCTACACTGATAAAATTTGTACAACAAAGATCGAATTTTTTTTTCAGGTTCTCTATCTGTACATGCCATCTTAGAAAAGAATCAATATAAATGCCAAGATATCGTACACTTTCAACAAATTCGACAGTTTGGTGATCAAAAAATATTCCTTTATATGCAGGTAGGTTCGTTTCATAAGAAGTGAAAGCTAGAATTTTTGTTTTCTTGACGTTAGTTGTTAGTAAATTATAATCAAACCATTTTTTTATTTTCTCCAGATCTTTTTCTGCTTTTTCCCTAACTGTATTCCATGACTCGGAGGTGTATAGAATGACAGTATCATCGGCAAAGGAAACAATCGTGCCAAGTGAATCTAGACTCAACAAGCTATTTAGGTAAAGTAAAAATAGTACAGGACCAAGGACTGTTCCCTGTGGAACCCCACACGTAACCGTCCTTTGTGAACTTTTTCACTATTTCGCACTTTTAAGTTTACACACCCAAAAATCCAAAGCCAGCTTCTGTTTTCTTGACAGGATGTTTGACAAAATTTTAGATTTTATTGAAACAACACAACTGTTAACTGTTTAGTTACTACAATATAATTATTGAACCTAGAACTATAAATAATATTAAACGTGCAGAACGCAGAACACAACAAACAAACCAGTAGAAACGTTCGATTAGCTAGATGCTGCTTATCTGAAAGCTGAATCGAGAGAGATTTTTTATGAATTTCGTTCATTGAAACATATCGGTAAACATCAATTCTATATAATAAATACTCCATACATAAATATGCATACAAATAATTTTCCGACTTATTCTGGAAAAATAAAGGATGTTGGACCTCTAATGGAAGTACCAGAGACGTACGTGTTTGGACGTCCAGAAGATGTCCGTTTCTGGACGTCCTGAAAACGTCCCTTCAATAGCTCGGGACATTCGGACCAAAAATGGACATAAACTGGACGTCCCGAAGACGTCCTGTGCTATCTGGGTATATGGCACAGTCATATTTTGTTACTGAATATAAGCGTGAAATCAGAAAAGAGTTCGTAAATCAAGATGATATTATTATTCTCAAAACCGTTGTTGAAAATCTCCACACGAATATAGGCCATAACATTATTTAATTTCCACAGGTATGAATTATCAAGTATAATAGATCACAAACGCAACCTCAAAGTGTGGGCGCACTTCCAAGATTCTAGACTGTTAACCTTTATTTATTCGACGATCCGAACGGTTTTGAGCACATTAAAATTAAACTTAATCAAAGATGATTCGAAATTCATAAAATTTTGGGCTGGTTTGCATTTAATGACATCATAGGGGATCAACATCTTTCAGAACAAGTAGCCATTCACTTCATAATTGCTCTTGGGCTCTCTAAAAATATGAGAATCAGGCATAGGCTGTTTTTATTACATGTGTTTTTTTACATTGTATGTTAGTATGTTTGTAACTGACTCCTTAGGGCGTGATTTTCACCCATTTTCAGACGTCCGAATGATTTGAAATTTGGCAGGTGTTCATAGTTCCGGTGACAATGCAATATGAAATTTTTGTTATAAAAAAAGACCAAATGGCGGCTCCAAGATGGCGGCTCCAAGATGGCGGACGATATTTGTGATTATGGTCAGATTCGATTCAAAATTGGTATGAGGTTTTTTTGGGTCGTATATTTCGAAGTTTCTGTCGAAATTCATAAATTAATGATGGCGGCTCCAAGATGTCATTATGATCTGATTCGATTCAAAATTAGTGTGTGAGGGTGTTCGGGGTCAGAGATTATGAATCTTTCATAAAAATTTATGTATTCAAGATGGTGGCCCAAAATGATGGACGAGTATTTTGATTATGGTCAGATTCGATTCAAAATTGGTATGGTTTTCAGGGTCGTAGATTTCGTTTTTAGTCAAAAAAAAGAATAGTTAAAAAAACTAAAGAACACGCTTTACTTCCCATGGAATAAAATGTAAAAAATAATTGACAATTTATATGTAAAAAAAGCGTGGGGTGCTTGATACAGTTCTCTTGAGCTCTTGAACTCTCTGTATTGTTAAATTAAACTAAAAAATATGAGAATGTAGATCAAAAGCACCCACGCTTTTTTACATTTGAGAAATTAAATTGTCAATTATTTTTTACTTTTTAGTCCATGCATGGGAAGTAAAGCGTGTTCTTTATTTTTTCAACTATTATTTTTTTAAAAACAATACGGAGGAAAATGTCAATATGTAATGTCACGTTGATGGCTATTTATAGAATGAGTTGCAAAATTAGCGTTATTTGCACCAGGCATGAGTTTTGGAACACGAGCGTAGCGAAACATGCATAAATAGTTATTTATGTACCAAGGACGAAAAAAGCAGGCGAGACAATATACAGTGTTTCGCCGAGGTGCATATTTTTTCGTCGACCTCTACAAACTATGTACTAATTTCCGATCTCCGAACCAATAATGGACTAATTTTTGAATATATAATAATATTTTTTGTCCGCAAACACTTTTCGTACGCAAACGCTTTTCGTCCGCTGTGGTCACTATCATACTGCGCACGAAAAGTACTTGCCTTCAAAAATAGTCGATTTTTCGTCCTGAAATTAGTACGTAAAATGCTATTTTTAGTAGAGGTCGACAAAAAAATTAATTTTTTCCCTGATGAAGATTTTCTTAATTTTCATCAGTGGTACCCTTGTTAACATGCTTTCAAATAAATATAATTTTTGTATTTGTCCTTTATCGTAAAAATGGCCTCATCCCTTTTCTTCGTCCGGCGAACGGTTTTTTATTCAAGAAATAAAATGCCTCCATTTGCTTGTACCAAAACGATTTTTTGTTAGTCTCAATGAAATGCATTTTGTTTTTTAAATAAAAAACGGCTCGGCGGGCGAAAAAAGATCAAGTTACCATTTGAAGGACAATTATAACTATGATATTTGGCGTATCATTCAATTATGAAACACCCTTTATAATGATAAAGAAGATATCACTTGCCTCGATGAGGTAGGTATACCGGCAATTCATGAAAGTCATATGTTTAAGTTGGAGTGGGAACACCCTTTCGGTTTCTGATTGAATTGAATTATAATTGAAAGACTGTACTTTCGAAAAATGTGCGTGAGTCAAGTTGACTTCACCAAATAGTTATTTATGATACAAGTGTTAAAGTGGTATTTTATTTTGTGAGTGGGGACTATTGGGAAACGAGCCTTAGCGAGTGGAGCAACGCCACGAGCAAAATAAAATCACTTTTAACAAATGTATCATACAATTTTTTTTTTTTGTACAACAGTTACTGCTAGTAAGAAAAAAACAAAAAAATATAAGATCCATGAGGATTCGAACACACGATCTTTGGATTACAAAGAGGCTCCAACTATAATAAACCCCAACGCACTTTATTTATGAATGTCATTATTTGTCAGTAATGAAGGACCTTCTACAGTTGGACTGAATAATACTTCGTTTGTAACTTCGAAAAGAATTAGTATTTCCAATTGCACAAACGGCCAAATACATGTGCGAACTTTTATAAATGATTCCTCTTGAGTAGGTGTTCTTATTAAGTGAGGAATTACTCTGATCGACCAGGACCGACCGTCCGCGACCGTCCACCTACGACCAAAAGTAGAAGTAGATCAATGAAAACTTTCAAAGTCACACTGATCGACCATCCACGACCGACCACCAGAATAATTTTGTATATCTGACATTAATTTGACATTCGAAAGGTTATGTGAATTGTCTGTTCATTTAATGAAAATAAGTTAAATTCATAATATCAATAGTTTTGCAATTCCTAACAGACGTTTTATTTTTCCGGTAGGAAATATACCTATTTACATGAGTGTTGTTGAAGTCAAAAGTTCATCATAAATGTGTTTCAAAATGACATTACGTCAGGATAGTGTGACACCGACCAAAATTTCCAGCAGACTACAATTTCGAACATGGTCTTTGAAAAACGGTCGAGGACGGTCAATGACGATTATACAGTGTGAGTTGTGCGATAAAAATATATGTGTTGGAAATTTTGGTCGTAGGTGGACGGTCGCGGACGGTCGGTCCTAGTCGATCAGTGTGATTCCTGGCTAAAACATCTGATTGAAGTATTTATAACACTTTTGTTAAAAGTGATTTTGTGAAACTTCAGTTTTTAGTTTATATGTCAATGAATTAAAAACGCCATTTTTAATGACAGTTGTACAAAAAATGTATTTAGGAGAAAAGTTAACTAAGTCAGTTTATTATTCGAGCGAAATGGTGACTGATATTTTAATTTCTTTGAAAATATGAATGTTGTTCATAAAATCAGACGCCGCTTTTTATTATCTATCATTCAAGTTGACATTTCGGAAGAGTGATATAGGTTGTCGTTAATAAAAAAATTATTGGAGGCCTGGCGAAAAAAGTACAATTCCCTCATCAATGAATCGAGCGATTTTTGAGAGTGATACTTTTGAATAACTTTCTCCCTCATCTCATTTATCAATATGAATTCTTAGTGAAAACCGGATGATTGAAAAAATACCAACGATTTGATCGAAAATTCAAAATTTCACTTTCAGATTATTTATTTATAGCTAAGGCCTTTTCACAATATCTATTAAGTATATATAGTTAAATGTACAGCGTGGCCTTTGCTGATGAATTAGCTATTTTTCTGTTAGATGTGACAAAAGGAAAAAATGTTTTTCAATTGAGAATGTTTTCCTTCTCAATGTGATTGATATTCTTTGACAACTTAAGTGGGGAAAGTTTTTAACGTATTTGACACCGTTTAGATCATTATTTGAGAATTAAATACTGCTTTGACCGTTCTCGTAGTATTTTGTGATAGAATAGCCTATTGCCAGAACTATATATATACATATTTCGAATCTGCAAGGGCTTACCTCGGAGAAATTATCTGGTTGAAATCCAAAATCCACCGAATTCTGATTCCGTATATTCTGAAACAACGGAGTAAATTGACGGAGTCATATCTCATTCTCACTCAGTATACTCCAATAGCCAATAGCCACATTACAAAAAAATTTGTTTTTATTACTCGTCCGGCTTTTAGCATACGTATCGTACCACTTCAGTATAAAATAAATTTTAATGGAATTTATGACTTTTTACTCATATCTTTCAGTTCCATAGCGGATCGGTATGCCAAATTCATTTTGTCTGTTCAACCACTTAAAAAAATCGATTAATTTCAATCTTTAAATTATATTTCTTGATTTTTATCATCAGTATGTTGCTCGGCGCTATCGCATTCACTTCAGATAAACTGTCTAAAAATATAATACTTATATTGTTTGATTGAGAAACGCTGATTTTTCGTTGAATAGCTAACTTGTTTTTGGACCGTATGGGCACCATCTCCAGTTCACCCTTTAGGTGTAAAGCTCGTCACCAGGTAAGAAGAAAAATTACATTCTTCCAAGAGTAAATTGAGATTATTCTGAACCTGATATTTTTTCACTTATAATTGCACAAGTGGTTTGTATTTTATCGCGTAAATTTGGGTTGTTTAATGAGAAACTGTTTCCTAGCAATTCGACGAGAATAACTGTCAACTAAAACACTCCACCTTCAGTGTCGTGTTTTTAGGTTGACAGTTATTCGAGTCAAATTGTTAAAGGAAACAGTTTAGAATTTGAACAACATAAATTTACCCGATATCAATACAAACCTCGAGTGTAATTCGGCAGGACAATTTAATGAATAAGAAATTCAGAAACATCAATGTCAAACTATTCATTTTGGCAACCAACACCGCGATAATTGATGAACAAATGAAAAAGTGAAAAAACCACTAGTGCATTTGTAGCTGTGAAAGTTAAAGCTAACTTTTGCAGCTGTCAAAGTGACAATTGCACTGTGGCATATGCGATTTTTTATACGTGAATTGAATTGTCAATAAAAAAAAGTGTTGGATTGTCAATGACACCGAATCATTCTACTTGCTCCGGACATAATTCTTAATTTTGATGATGAGATCTGAACAGATATTATTAAGATTCATTATGATTGTTATTGTTTTTATTCGCCAGAAGTCGGCTTGTATTTGCCTGGCGGTGGGGAATGAGTAGTTCGAACATATTCGGCACTCCTCATTCTCCACAACGGACTCAATATCCCCCGGAGCATAAGACAACACCGGTGTCTCGTCAACACTCGTAGAGCCGCGTTATGCCTACTTTATTTTTTTTATTATTATTATTATTACTAATGAAATGAATTTTTAATAACTGAATGGAAATTTTCAGAAATTCGTCTTTCGAAAATCTTCCATAGTATATGTCTGTAGTTCGCTATGAAGTTCTAGGAATCGCACGTTAAAAGGTAAGACCTCGTTGATCCTTAGCTCGCAGAAGTTTCGACTTCTGAGGGCTGCCGTTCGTAGGGGGACGACAGCAGGTTAACGGAAAACACAATTTTAACACAATTTTTAACAATGTTTATTTTTTCAAATCGTACAATTTTCGAAAAATTGTATTATTTTGTTGAAGGATGTAGCACATTTGAAACAATGGGAGAGATAACCCAATTTTTCGTAGTCTGTTTTAATTTTCCAGCGAGACGAATTAATTCCTTATCAACATTATCAGTAAATACGCCAATAACTATAAACAAAGGATAAATACATGCTTGACATCTTTCCTAGAGAAATGGGTTTCTTTAATATACAGGCTTTAATTGCAGATAGTGAGGCTTTCACATGATAGATAGATAGATATATAGATTTTATTAATTCTTTTTGCTACGGGTTATGTAGATTTTAATTATAATAAGACTCGAAATAAATGCTGTAACAGCGACAGATGACCAACCTAGTAGGCTACTTCTGCCGGGTTCGATAATTTTTAACACCAAAAAATATCAGAACAGGATGAAACACATTGGGAAAGTAAGAAAATATAACAGCTATTAAAGGAAAAATAATTATTGGCGATTTGAGGTCGGTAAAGGGATGGGGGGAGATTTTAAGGGTGATAAACGGTTTATCATGATTTCGGGCAAAACTACGAGTCCTATCAGTCCTGAAGTTAGATGACAAAGATGTAGGTAATAAATAAGATTCACAAGTTTTGTATCTACACTTTTTTCACATAACCTTAAAATGTATGCGAAAAATCCAAAAAACGACTTTTTGGTTTGTTATTTTTATCCCCCACAAAATTTTCCCCTCGAAATTTCGTGCAAACTTACCTTTTCATGTCCCAAACACACTGTAATTTTTTGGATTAAAAATATTTGGGGCCGGTTTCACCACTTACTGATAAAGTCCCTCATAGCCAGATTTGCCAGATGAACTACAACTTTTGGTTTCATAGCTCGTGAATAGATATATCTGGCAGATAAAGTTACTGGTAACTTATCAGCCGATTTAAGTGGCTGTTAAAGTTTTTATCTGGAATAAATATATCAGCAATACTCATTTGTTAGATAGCGTTATCCGTTAGATAACTATCTGAAACTTTAGCAGTAACTGGTGAAACAGGCCCTTATTGTTTTCCCTTATTTTGATTTAATATCGAAAAAGCACCTTAATTTTCAATCAAAAATTCTTCCGTTAAAATATCTGCGTTTTGAAAAAAAAAATCGTTGTGCTTTTTGTTCGTTATAAACTATTTTCTGAAGGTAGGTATATAAAAAAAATACATCACCCTGACAAATTTTCTCAGAAAATGCAAAAAATCGAAAAAACTCGAATTTGACAAAAAAACTTAATCATAATGTAAAATTTTGAGCTATTCATCAAAATTTACCTTCACTTCAATTACTCAAAAAATATTAGTTTCCTATTCATATTGATAAATAAAAAAATTGCAAATAAAAAAACTACGATTTATTTATGAGTACGAATAAACAAACGCATTCTGCCGGTAACATATTTTTGCGCTATGTAAAAAAAAACATTAGGCAGTGAACAGCTTTATCGTTTTTTATGGGTATCCCGAAATTGAAAAATCACTATGACACTATGACAACAGTACCTGCAGCTAATTCAACTAAAAGAGAAGAACGTAGTCGCAGAAATACCTCAGATAATGTTCCAGAGTTCAATTATCAAAACCATACAAAAATACTATTTTTGCAAGAAACATTTTTCTAACGAGAAAAACAAGGACAAAATAAAAAAAATCGTTAATGGAAAGATTAGTCACAAGGATTTGCCTGTTAAACCCTTATTACACTATGCCTTTTTCGTGCCTATTTGTCTGCCTGATTGCCGATGGCTGAAATTTAAAACAAATGCAAATGCAATAATAAATAATAATACGATAAGTATAACACTGGCCAATACAAGAACAACAAATTTTGTTTGTAATTCTATTTTATCTTCTATTCGCGAAATTAATAATGTCTCAAAAATCTACAAGCAATCGATCTGACCTCAGACATCTCTTAGGGTAAGCCTCAACACTCGCTCAAACATCATTTAAAAAAGCATGGTGTCCTAGTTGGGGAAATTAGGCCAACAAATGAACGTGAAAATAGGCATACAAATAGGCACGAAAAAAGGCATAGTGTAATAAGGGTATAAACAAGCAGAAGAAGATGCTGATGCTGACATAATTAAGATCTTGGTAGAAATTGCCAGAGACATAAATAAAACTGTCATAGTTGTGGGTCAGGATATTGGTCCTTTTGAATCAATTGAATCAAAATTTTTATGACATTTATTTTCTCAAGCCAGGTTCTGGAAATGTGAAGGATCTGTTTTTCACGTACAATAGTTTCAAATATGAAGCCTTTAAAAATATTGCTGCATATCTGCATTGTTTTTCTGGTTGTGTTACATCTGGATTTGCCGGAAAAGGAAAGAAAACCATGGTAAATTCATTATTAGAAATAAATATTGGTCAAATTTGACAAATATTTTTTATAAAAAATATGCAAACAAAGAAGATATTGCCAAAATGTAAAATGTAAAAATGAAAATATTACATTTAATTGCAAGAATTAACACGTTGCATGCTAATAACGCCGATCGGCGTTATCGTATGTTATTGCGATATGCTAATGACGCCTCAAGTGGCGTTTTCCTAGTATTTGGGATGAGAACATTCCTGATTGAAGATCTTTTCTCAGAATTGATAAGTCAGCTCATCCTCAAGAACTTTATTGCACCTCTATGAGGAAAACATCGTCTTCATCAATTTATTTGTGAATGATGATATATTTCAACCACATTTTCATTAAATAATTTTTTTCGAAATATTGCAATAAAGGGCTTGTCTTCGGCATTTTGTCTCAACATACAATAATATAATAATTATATAACACACACATACGTATATTTCATTTTTACAAGTTTTTGGTATATACTTTAGAGTTTGACAAATCTAGCTATGAATGTGAAATCGACACACATATCAATGGGCGATAGCAAAAGGGATCGGTATTGGTTACAACTGGTGTATCTATTGCATCGTGAACTGCACTGTGACGTTAAATGATTTTTAGATTACTGAATTTACATTTAGTAGATTTGCCAAGCTGTGAATCTGTTATCTGACGATATTCCACTGGGTGGTTTTTCGACAGATGGTATTTCATATTGGACGTGTTGGCCGTTTTTCCTTTGCCACCCAAATTGCACTTTCGTTTTCCTAATCGCTTTTCAATATTTTTTCGAAATATATCAATAAAGGGCTTGTTTTCGGCATTTTGTCACATCATACAATAATAATAATTTCAACGCTTAATTTACTTCAAACAAACACTTAATATACGTTAAAAACAGTTTAACACTTTGGCCTCAACTCTATTCTATACTTCAAACGACAGTAGACAAATGCAAGTTAGGACCTGCAGAAACGTGCGACGACTATAGCACAACACTTGCATTCAGCAATACAGAGAAAGGACCCCACACAAATCAAACGGAAAATGAATCCCTGTCGAATTGGCTGAAATTTTGATATGTTGTAGTTTATTATACCCTTCTGATCAAAAGTCTCCATTGGCCCGAGACCTAAAAATGAACAGTTGTTTAGGTATCGAAGATCAAAAGTTGCAACTAGTGCAGATCTCTTAAGCGATCACATTTGATTTTGACCCCGTATAATGTCGATCATTTTGTTTAGTCTTGTCAGGAATAATAACAATTTCTGAATTAACAATAAATGTCGAGTTTCTACAAAAGCTAATGTTTTGAGGATTCTTACACTCGCATCATTTTGAATGCTTTTGTAAAAACTTGACATTATTCCTGTCAAAACTAAAAAAAATCATCGCCATTATACAGGGTCAAAATAAAATGTTTTTTTGACGTGGGAAATCATAATTTCGTATCAATTTTCATGTAACATCTAGAGGGCGCTGCGTACGCTGTCATTATTCATTTCAAATTGCCCTAACATTTTTGACAGTGAATTTTTGGTACTTTTCACGAAAAAACCTCATTCTCACACCTTTTCCAAGTAAAAAAGGTACACTTCCTCAACAACGCTGGAGGTGATGGTTTTCGAGATATTTACAATATTCTATATTGATGCATGTTACTTAGCACTAAGTGAAGTTGCTGAGAACATTACAAAAACTAAGTATGTGGTAGATCTCGTCAAAATAAACTTTCCTATAAAATATTTATCAAAAAATGATTCGTTTTCGAGATACAGATTGTTGAAATTTTTCTCAGCAACTTCACTTAGCGCCCTAGGAGCTAAGTAACATGCATCGATATAGAAAATTGTAAATATCTCGAAAAAGATCACCTCCAGTGTTGTTGAGGAAGTATACCTTTTTTAATTGGGAAAGGTGTGGGAATAAGATTTTTTCATGAAAAGTACCAAAAGTTTACTGTCAAAAATGTTAGGGCAATTTGAAATACATAATAACAGCGTACGCAGCGCCTTTAGATGTTACATGAAAAATAATACGAAATTATGATTTCCCACGTCAAAAAACCCCTAGTATTAAATTTCGTGCAAATAACTTATTTTTTACAAAAGTTATTTTTAAAATTCGTACAAAAAATTCAATTTCAACACCCTGTATGTCCGAAACGAAGCATTTCCGGACACAAGTTTATTTAGACTTTTTTCTTAAAATTGTCTCAGGAATACGTCACTTGAATATTTTAACGTACTTATGTTACACCCTGTATAGGTATATCGGTATTTGAAATATCGGTATCGGCCGATTATCAGTTACTTAGGGCTAAAAATTATATATCGGTCGATCCCTAGTGTTTATCGGCTTCGAGTTAATGATTCATTATTGAACCTGCTATCTCTAAAATACACACTAAAACGTCTGTTATAGAAAACCATAACTTGAGGACTAAAAATGATGAATAAAAAGAAAGTCGATTTTCATGAATGAATGTTTTCCTTCATTCATCTACATGATTTTTTTTTTCATTTTCAGGCTCAGCTCGCCCAGAAGGATGAAGAAATTGAAAAGTTAACGCGGCAGCTGCAGGATATTGACCGGGAAATATTGCGCGAGGAAAGACTGCAAGAACTGCGAAGTGCCTTGGAACAACGCGATAATGAAATTTTAAATTTGCGGTCGCAACTCGACAAATTTCAAAGTGTGTTTCGCATGCATAACCCAACCAGTCCGAAATCTGTCGTCCTAGGTAACAGGCTGAGGCCTAGGAAGCAGAGGGCTGGGATATCGGCTGAGCCGCAAAGTGAGGAGTCCGTTTTGGATCTTATCGATCAGAAATTTGTGAAGCATCCAAAGGATGAAAGGTAAGAAATATTTCAACATGATCAAAATATGTCTTAGCCTCAACATTTCTGAATAGCTTGACACATTTACGATTGCTTCTTCTCCCTGTAAACAGAAAAAAATCACAATTAACGAAAATAATGAATCACACTCTGTTGTCTGATTGACTAAATAGAAGTCAACACTGACTGAACACTGAGTGGATAACGGTCGGTTTGCGTGAATTAAGTTCAAAAGACTCATACAAATTATAGATTTTAAAGTCGCTCTTGATGAAGTTTCAAAATCAAGACTACCTATCGAAAATAGCCTCGAAAATTTCCTTGCATGTTATTAAACCACCATGATTCTCAACCCAACAAATTTTGCTCATCACTGTAAGATTTTACAATTTCACTTCGGGATAATTTTTTTTATGTCATCTTCCAAGTTTTTCGTTCATTTTAAAATTGAAAACTTTTACTTATATACTTATATTATAACTTCCTCTTATCCTATGGAGTTGAAATTTTACATGTTGGTTCAGTTACATTAATGTCAAAGAAATTGTCGAAATAATCCCTAAAAATAGTGAAAAATATCTATCCTTCGAATATTATGATTTAAAAAATATGTCATCCCCCTGTTCCCCCTCAGAAGCTAGAAAGAGAATGAAAAGGAATTCTAAAAATGTTTTAACAGTTTCGGATATGGAAATAATGACGAAAAAAAAGTCGATCGAGGGGATCGCCCCCTTTTTCCTCTCACCAAAAAAAAATTAGGAAAACTTGCGAAATAGAAATTGAAAAAATATTGAAAATCATCTAACCGTTGAATTATATGGTTTCAAAAAACTTCACCCCTATGCACCCCTCGAAAGCTAGAAATTCGTAGGAATTCCAAAAAATTTCCAACGATTTCATACAAGGAAAATTACAACGAAAAATATGACTATCGGGGGCCTAGCTCCCTCCCCTCTTTTCAATATAAGTTGCGAAAACTTGCGAAACCAAAATCGAAAAAATCTGTGAAAATAGTGAAAAATCTTTCCATCGAATAATATAGTTTTGAAAAATTTTAGCACCCTGTCTAGATTGAGAATGCGTAGAAAATTGGAAAATTTTCTGATTGTTTCGAACGATGTAAATTATGATGAAAGAAATTATTGTTCAGGGTACTCAGACCCCCCCAAAGTTGCGATAAATATCAAATCGTCGAATAATTTTTGTAACTTGACCTGTACATGTCAAGAAACTTGGAACCTGGAGCGTCCATCCAAACAGAAAAGTCTACTGCTAAACCAAATAAAAATAAAAACTAAAAAAAAAAGCTTTTATTTAAATGCACGAAAGTAAGAAAATGAACGTTGAAGTAAATCGAACCCTTCAAATTGATTTTTAAGAAATAATTTTCTCGCGAAAAGCTTTTTTATCATATGAAATTTCATAATTTCACTATTTTCGCATTTATAATATTAGTATTGATAGTATGGATTTACAGTTCAATCACAGCCGACTTAATCTACCGAACCGTGGTGAGAAAATCGGCAACATCGCATGGAAAGCAATTTGACGTCCTACTCATTAAATCTTTAATTTGAATTTCTCGGCTTATTCGAAAAACTAGGAAGAAACATAGGAGAATGATTTTTTAGAGAAAAGAACGACGATTAATGTGGTTATTTAATTTTTTTCATCACAAACTGGAATAGCAATATATTCAATTTCTTAGATATGGGAAATCTGTCAAGTTTGGTTTTTACATGTCATAAAATTCACATTTCGGTAGATTTTTTTCAACTTTTTTTTCCAATAAGTGTAGAAACCACATAGATGTTTTTTTTTTTTCAGATTTTTCATTTGAAAATAATATATTATTGGAAGGTACATTACACAGAATGTACAAAACTCAGGTAGTTTGTATAGGTAGGTACCTTCCAATAACATATTATTTTCATCAGTCAGATTTTAAATGAAAAATCTGACAAAAATCAGAAATTATCTGTGGTTTCTGCACTTATCAGAAAAAATAATTGAAAAAATCTCCCGAAATGTGAATTTTAGGGCATAGAAAAACCAAACTTAACAGATTTCCCATATATAAGAAATTGAATATATTCCGATTCCAGTCTGTGATGAAAAAAATTAAATAACCACACTAGTCGTCGTTCTTTTCTCTAAAAATTCCATCTCTTATGTTTTTTCGTAGTTTTACGAATAAGCCAAGAAATTCACATTAAAGAATTAATGAGTAGGACGTCAAATTTCCCATGCGGTGTTGCCGATTTTCTCACCACGGCTCGGGAGATTAAGTCGGCTGTTGTTCAATCATTTCCATAAAATGGTACACAACATCTTACCTCATTCAGGATATCCACATAATTTCTCACTATACATAAAAAATGGGATGTAACATCATCCTGCTGGCATCAACAATATCTGGAAATAGTCTCCCCAACATAAACACCGAACAATGTGTAGAAAATTGTAAATAAATAACACCTTTCACTGCTTTCGGCTTCAAAAACTTGTTGAATAAGAATTATTTATGGTTCATTCATCCGAAAATTGGAGAATAAAATATTCCAAATATGATATGGAGGCGCTAATAAAACTGTAACCCAAAAGGAGCTTCGTGACATATGTTTAATAATAAATACTCTGGTTGGCACGTATCTATTACAGTATACAGTTAGTAAAATAGAAAGAAAGCCGTTAAATAAAACATTAAATAGTACATCGTGAAATAAAATATATAAAAAAATATTCAATAACCGTGTAAATAATTATGTAGAACCGATTTCATTTCCACATTTTATGTAATTACAATAATACCTAAACATTTATGAAAACAGATTCAAACAAAGGCGAATTATTGAGGTCAAGATGATCATAAAGTAAACTACTGAAAGATTTCAATTTATCGTTTTCTGAGGATTTTAAATAGTTTGGTTTCCATCAAAGTTGTGCTTCTGAAATATAATAATCTGATAAGTACAGTCGGTGTAGAAATTTCCCACACAATGTTATTAGTTTGATACACAAAGAATAAAAATAATAAAAAATATTTCTCTTGAATAAATTACCAGTATCTTAAAATTATCAAAAATTTGGTGTTTATTTTTACTGAAATATTAAAAAAAAAACACGAATGTTATTTTTTCTCATGTCATATATTATCTTATTTTCGTGTTTTTTCAACATTTCAGTAAAAAATAGACAATCAGTGATAATTTGGCTTTCAAGATGCTGGTAGTCACTGTTGCGTGCATATTAATTTGGCGTATAAAGTTAGTAACAAGGCCTACCGCGAATTCATATTGGCTAATGACCAGACCTGTCGCTGCCACCATAAACACAAAAAGAAAAATGTCCCTTTTCAATAGCTTGAGCACTGAATACGTTTTTTGGGCTGCAGTGCTCCCAGAGTCGCAATAATAGATTGTCCTTGGAAGGCAAGCAAAGGACCCCGCACTGTCCTTATAGAAAATGGCTTTCAGATGAATTCTCTGAATTTTTGGTGTTGTAGATTTTGACCTCCTCGGCAAAAGTGTCCGTGGAAAATCGACAAACTAGTTTTCGAGATACAGTGTCAAGGATGAAAAATTAAGCTTTCTGATAAGAATTTTTAACTATTCCAACAATTGACAAAACGCCTATGTATTCTGATAATACCATGCTTCAGTGATGGTGCAATGTCACCTTGATCTCGTGTCCCATTATACTTTTTTGTTTTGTGTTTTGTGAACAAAGAAAAATCCCATTCGATTAATTTTAAACCAACCAGTGTTTTTTTTCTTAATAGTAATAGTAACTGTTGTACAAAAAAAATTGTATGATACATTTGTAAAAAGTGATTTTATTTTGCTCGTGGGGTTGCTCCACTCGCTAATGCTCGTTTGGCAATATTTCCCACTCACAAAATAAAATGCCTCTTTTAACTATTTCGAAACAATTTTTGATCTTTTATCTTGGGATTTTTGATCAAAAGTCGGAGTTGACACATTTTTTCCTTCTCTTTAATTTTTCGATCAAACGTAAGGATTTCCGGAAAAAGTATACGGATTTTTTTCCCAATTTTCATAGATTCATTTTTGGTATCTTGATATTTTTGCAAAAATATTTCAAGTTTTTTCCGAGTTACGGGCGGAAAATTCTTTGAACCGGATTTTCTTACGATTTTCACAAAATAGGGCCCGGAACTCTTTGGATACCTGTTCGTCTATTATTAAACTACCCCCATACCAAATGTCATGGACTTCCAATTTTTTTGCAGTTATAGTGATTTTTTTACTCTGGGACCTGTACTATTCGTCGAACCATGGTTTTGCTTGACGAAACACTAAACGGTTCAATAATAATTACTTGGCATCGCTTCAAATCGGCGAAATGGTATAGGCATATAGAGCCACTTTACATCGTTAAATTGCTTGGGAAATGCATTTACACTCAAACAACTACAGGAAATCTTAATTAAGGTAATTTGTTCTGACTTTCGATAATTCTAGTCTCATAATATGTATGGTCCGTCAAACAGCTTAATGCAATCTATTCAATTGCGAGTACCGTACAAATGACTATTTTCTGTAACAAATTATCGACGAGGGGTTTTGGAAGGTTTTAGAGAAGTAATAATAAATAATAGAATTATTCACAGATGAATATCTCATTTAGCTAATAACAATTATTGCATCCGACTTCTTTCTTACAATGCCTTTACAGACCGACCGGTAATGACACTTGAAAAAAAAACGTTGCAGAAATTGTTAGCATCTTCCAAGTCATGATTCTCATAAGTTTTTGAACACTGTTATGATTTTAAATGAATGGGTATAGTGAAAGTAATACTTCACAAAGATTTTTACACAATACTAACATTTAATGCTAACAGCTGTTTCGACACACTGTGTCATCTTCTGAGCCAGTTATAGACTAACCTAATTACAGAAGGTCATCTCCTTAAATACTAAAAATAGCATTAAGGTAGATAGAGAGAGGTATCAATGGGCATTTGAGAAATTACAGATAACATTATTAATGATCGGTGAATTATACAGGCCTATCTGATCATTCAGAACTAAGCTGTTTTTATTACAAAGATGTTTTTTGATTTCTATAGATTCCAATATATTTAATTTTAAGCTTTTCGGTTGAATGTGTAGAATTTCCGGATTTTGTGTGAAATTGTGGCTATTTTCTATGAGGTGATTGGCATAGTTTGAATCTTGTTTTTTTAGTCTGTAACTTCTCAAATGTTCATCGAATCTTTGGTTAAAACTACGGCCAGTCTGGCCTATATATAAGGCATTGCAATCGTCGCACTTGAGCTTGTAGACTCCAGATTTTTTGAATTTGTCCCGAGCTGACTTTGAATTATTTATAAAGGAATGCAAATTGTTATTTGTCTTGAATTTATACCTTGCTTCTGAAGGAAACGAGATATTTTGTTTGTTGAATAACCGAGATATGTTAGACATGTAAAACGACGGTCATTCTTTTCTCTGATTTGAGGATAGATTAAATTTAAAGTTTTGCGGTTTTGTTTTTGTTTTAAAATTTTGTCTACGGTGGATGTTTTATATCCATTATTGACGGCAATCTGTTTGATCCTGTTTAATTCTGTTTGAAAATTTGACTGGTGTTGCGGGATATTTATTAGTCTCTGTATCATGGAGTGGTATACTGCGAGTTTGTGGGAGTATGGATGCATAGATTGATTGTGAATTGTAGTATCTGTATGTGTGGGTTTGTGATATATTGAGAAATTATGTGTGTTGTTTGAGCGGCGAATGGTTAAATCCAAGAAATTTAGCGAATTGTGACCGTCTTCCATTTCCATTGTAAATTCTATATTAGGATCAAGGCTGTTCAAGTAAATGAGAAAACTATTTAACTGTCGTATCGTTCCAACCCAGGAAACAAACTGTTATGACTTCATAACGACTTTATTTACAGTTTCAAAATAACAATAGATTCCAATAAAACCAATTGTACCTACAACTCGGTTACGATAATAACGTACTTCACTGAATAATACTAATAATTATATTTCTTAAAATTAAACTTCAACTTCTGCTTCGAGTTAAACTTCGACTCGAACTTCCCCGTCTGCTCGCATCATCTTGCTATTATAGCCCGATATAGGCTTCGAGAACTTCTACCGCGACAAGAACATCTAGAGACATCCATTTCGTCGAGTTCCAGAAACCCAGTCTGCATTCCTGGCTTCGACAGCGCGGAGACGGTGACGTTATCCAACTCAAACTAACTGCCCTGGCTTGCTGAATTCTCGGAACTATTATTTATCGCTGCGCAATTCGCCATGCGTTGGCGTATGGTATTTCGTAACAATATCCTCACGGCAAATAATAATAATAGCTGTCCTCTACCCGCACAGGCTATGTCTTTGGGTGTTAATGAGGGAGTATTTTTTTTGTATCCATTTGGATACCAGTCGTGCCATGTCTCCGGATCTCCGACACATCCGAAAGGCGCGCTGGTGCCATTTACCCAGATAGTCACTCCCCACGTCCGTGGGGTGAGCAACTGCTGGGTCCGAGAATCATGTGCCCTGAGCAGACGGAGTGAACCAAGGATGACAGCCTTCTGCATTCGTCCAGCTAAGATTTCTGCCGCATCACGGCAAGCCGGTATGATTTTTAGATTAGAGAGCAGCGTGTCCATCATTCCACCAAGGACTCAGAATCAGAACTACTATTTTAACAGAATGGTTTGGGTACAGCCTGCGGAGTTCAAAGAGTAAAACTCAATATTTAGTCCGTTTTTCCTCCTCTTTGCGAACATGGATCACGAAAAAAAAATTGTATACACTGTAATTATTTTGTAAACATATTTTTTTTTGTTTGAAATGTTATTGGAAGATTTGAAGCCATAGTATGCCGGCAGTGTTCCAAGCCGAAATGCAAAAATTGTTAAAAAAATGTTATATTCAGGACTTCCTAGCACCTTTGTACGGTTTTTCGTTTGGATGCTGCATTTTTAATCATCAATCGCACTATGCATAAAATTAATTTCTTCACATTTTTTTTTTTTTTCATTCGGGTGATCACTTGAAAATTACTACCAACTTTAGTTATAGTTAAAAATTAATACTATTTCGAAATGTTTTCGTTATTTTATTGAAAAATATCTTAATAGAATTTTTACTTAAGTGATCTTTATATATATATATATTTAAAAAAATAACTATTGAGAATATTTATTTATTTTTGGCTATCAAAAAGTGCCAGTCTTTCAGACTGCAAGTTAACACTTGTGATTTGAATTTTCATGTTACTAGTTGAGGGAAAAAATAAAGTTGCTTTGACATTTTTCATGGAAATATTCAAAGCTACTGTTCAAAAAAAGTCTAGTTAAAAACCAAGGTACTAATAAGACAACTTTGATAACTTCATTAATGATTCCGAGGTTTATATAATCGATATTAAGAGAACTATATTTATATTTTGCTGTAAAGATTTTGTTTTTCTTTCGTTGTTGATTTGTTGGTATGAATATTCATCCACAGTTTCTCAGATTCAACAGAAACTTTATTGTCATTCAGACCTTCAGATTCATATGTTATTGCTGTGAATAATCCTCTATTCGCAATTGGTTCGATTTTTTATAAGGATATTTTTGCAATTTTTTAACGTTTGCAGTGAGCAGCGGAATATTCACATATACATACAACTGTAAGAAACTATTGGACCTGATTTTCACTAGGTCATCCAAGCTAGCGCTAGCTGAGGCTGTTTTCATTCACCAACTAGTTGACATCATGAATTTTTGTATCTTTCGCGATAACGAATTCTTGATGCCGTTGAAATTAATCAATTAAACCAGAAATGGAAAGACCGAACAGAGAAAATTGTGGATATTGCGAATTTTAGTTTTTTTGACATAGCGTAAAGAAAAAGGTATTCGTATTATTTTGAGGAATAATCTAAGAAATTGAGTAGTTCCTTCCAATGAATTTATCATTCAAAACTTAATTCAACGTCTTAAAAAAAAAGTATCACTTTACTCACTTGATATATAAGTAAATAACTATTCTTATTCGCTTGATCAAATAAAAGTCACCTAAAACTATTCATACATAATAAGCTAGGTTATTATGTATGAATAGTTTCAGCTCACATTGTTTTATGATTTATCATTGTTGACATTCATGCAGACCGATCTATTTTTAACACTCAGGAAATAATAATTACGCTCTATTCACAATCACTTCAAGAATGCATTTTCGAACCTGCCAAATCGCGGTATGAACAACAATCATGCTGAATGCGTGTGCAGTCAATGTTTCCATTTGATTATTAATGATTTGGGCTGTTAATTGATTATGGACTTAAGATGCAGTAAAACTCAAAGTCATCTCCACAATTTAATATAACAACCAGATGTTTTATTGGTAGAACTATCAAAAAATATTGATCAGTTTAATTGTATCGTAGTAGTACATGTTTCGAACCTATATAGGTTCATCATCAGCTAAGTATAAATTCTACAATAAAAGAAGAACAGTGTAACTATCAGTAATGTAATACAATATAATATAACTTACATGGAGAGAAAATTGTTGAATTGAAAATTTAATAAATTAAATTGGAAATGTGTCACCGCATGTTCCCACTAGGCGTTATGCGAGCACAGAAAACATGTGTTTTATTGAAGAAAATTAAAAATTAATTTATTAAAACATTTCAAAAAAGGAGGAGGCTTGAAACCTCTACCCCATTTTTGGAGCGGGAAACATTAATAAGGGAGGCTATGAGCCTTTATCCCTAAAACTTTTGTAATTATTGACAATTAACATCGAAATCAAATTGACTGAGCACATCAACGACTGAAGAGAGAATGACATTTATGATTGAGAAGAAGGGATCTGCTGTCAAGACAACTAAATGACAAAATTGACATGGAACAATGACATGAGAACCAAACACACAGAACACAGACGGAGACGAAACAAATCCATCACCGTAACTGGTATTCTAGGCAGAAAGATCTCATGCCAACTACCACAGGTTGATTATGGACGTTAATAGAATTGAGTTTCGTATCATTTCAAATGTACAGGAAGAAGTGTTTTTTATTAAATTTTTCTCGGTAAACCATTTTTCTTCAATAAATCGATGATGTAGCCGTTACTACGTGGTAGAAGATCATCATGAAAAATGTTAATAGTCTCGTTCGTTTGCAATCAGCTACTCCTTCGTGGTTTTCAATTCGTTGACACTGCTCACAAACTCCTGGACACGGTCTTTGAAAGAGCATCCGCATTAAAATGTAGTCGATGTTGGACCTTGAAATGAAACTGGTTTAACTTTTCAAAACATCTGGCATTTGTCCATCTGGATTTTTTATTTCTAGTAGCCATTTTAGGGCTGCGTGATCGGTTTTGATGAGAAATTCTCTTCCACATAAATACTTGTGTGGAAGTTATTTCAAGAATAGCAAAAAAAATTTTCCAGCTGACACGGTATTCCTTATGGGCTGAGACATCATCCTGCTTAATATTCGATGACTTTCTCTCGGCCATCTTGTATCTGTGATAATACAGCTCCATCTCCAGTATTTCCTCGTCCTCGCCTAGTCGTTATGAATAAGCCAAAATGAGTTTCAACAGAGAGCCGCCTTCAACTTGCGGAAAGCCTTTTCACTTTCGTTGGACAAGTTTAAGTTGATCCGATCTTCCGTCAATTAATTTAGTGGAGCGACGATATCTAAAAATTCTTCCACAAAACGGCGGTAATAGGTAGAAAGGCCAAGGAAGCTTCTTAGTTCGTGTTTATCTTTCGGGCTAAGCCAGTCACGAATAACTTTTGGTTTTGATTCATTTTTTGAATTCCTTCTATAGTTCTGGAATGTATGACATTTCATAGAATTTAATTTCATTGTGACACTCCTCATATTCAAAAATCTCACGCAGAATATCTAGATGTTCCCCAAAAGTTCTACCCATTGCCATAACATCGTCTAGGGGCAAGTTTTCCGAGTAAGTCAACGCACTATCAACTCCATTGATCTCTCGGAGGTCGTATGAGCATCACAGAGGCCAAAAAGCATGACTGTGAACTGGTACAGACCACTTCCTACAGTGAAGGCAGTCTTCTCGTTACCATCCTCGTGAATGCCCACTTGCCAGTATCCGCTCTTCAAGTCTAACGTTGAAAATCATTGTATTCCTGCCAATACGGTTAATGTGTCATTGATTCAGGGTGATGGATAGCTGTTCTTCGTTACTTTATTTAGTTTCTTATAGTCTACACAGAACCTTGGAGACCCATCCTTTTTGGAAACTAGTACCACCGGTGCGGATCAAAGACTCGATAATTCTTCGATTACTGCATTTTTGGTCATTTTCCCGATAAGAGTTTCCACCTCATGCTATTTTGCAAATAGTACTCTTTTTGGGGGTTGTCGAATTGCATGTTCTTGGCCGGTATCTATCCTGTGTTGGACCAGGTTGATCCAGGTTGTCCATACGACTCGCTCGCATCTCCTATAGTACTACAGCGACACATCAAATTTGAAACCTATACCTTCAAAACTGTGGAAAAATCGTTATTTATAATGTCTCCTTCATGTAGTGGTATTCCATCAAGAAATATATAGATAATTCTCACAGGGATGTCTTGTTTCGTCTTGAAGAGAGTTCGTGCTGGTATAATTTGTTAGAGGATTCTTCACATCTTTGGACATCCTTTGGGCTCGAATGATCATTTCATTAACACCAGATATTCTTACAGCTTATGCTACTCGCAGTTTGACAGATCGCCATCTTTCGGGTGGTGTTGTTGAGATGAATTCATACACGCACTGCTGGTCTCAGGTGATGGTCTGAACATTCCAGGGCTGAACCTCTCAAGGCCACTATAAGTGCATTAGTCTCCTCTTCATCATTCCGATCATTGGCTGTTGCTGCTACCTTGAACTGCTTACGATATAGGGACCACGGGGACTGTCCATGAAAAGTCGGTGTTTCACGAAATTATTCGATATGGCAACCCTGTCACTGCCGTCTTTGGTCTTTCTTCCTTTTACTTCTGTTGATCTTTATATATTTTTTCCTTATCCTTATTTTTCTCTTTGCGCCTTTGTTCTTTATCTTCTCTTCTTCGTGTTTCCTCCATTTGAAATCGCCGTTCCATCATCTGCATCACATCGGACAGCATTAGTTTATTATTGTTGTGCATATTGGCCGTTTGTTGTCTTGTATTCACCATAAACGCTCTTGAAGATTCCTTTGATACCAAATGTAGCCAGTATTCTTACTTCTGACGCGAACTGTTGGAGTTCGTAGCTACAGAAAAGGACAGTTATAACTCGTTTATTCACAGCTTAAAAAAGTACAATAAATACCAATAAACGAATTACATGTCTCAAAAAAAAAATCGTTCTTTGTCCTTAAGTTCATTTCATGATTTTTCGGTTAATTATGCATAAGAACGAAACAAAAATACCCTTCATTATTCCATGTGAAGTTTACTTTTGTGATAATTATAATAATAATACTAATTTTCAAAATTTTGTAAGAATTTTAAATAATTTTGATACATTCAAAAATACCGCGCGATCAAAGTGGCGTTTTCACATTTACAGTGTTTCCAGATGGCACTCGAGTCTAGAAAAAGCTAAAATGACGTCAGGAAAGTGTTAATGTCAGGAGAATCTTCAATTTCATTGCTCGGTATTACCATCAACAGTACCTCTCATGGGAGAACCATGTGAGGTCCATTGCCAGCAGTGCCTCTCAAACACTTTTGTTTTGGTTTTCTGTTTCGCGCCGAGAAGTATTCACTTCTCGTCAACTGATTATGATTGATGAAGCACAAATTCGACCTGTTCTGGAATGCTGTTCCCATATATGGAGTGCAGAATCCAAACATACTTTGAAACTTTTATATTCTGTCCAAAGGAGAGCCATTTGTCGCAGGAAGGTTGGCGATCTGTCTCTGTTTTATAGATATTTCCATGGACGATATTTTTCTGAAATATCATCAATCGTTCCACTGTTAGCGGACCCATCGAGACTGACCCGTCGAGCTAAGTCCTCACATTCATATGCCGTCACATTTGATTCTAGAAATTCCAGAAGAACACCAATTCATACCTACTTTCCCGCTGCTCTCACGATTTTCTCTGAACAAGATTTTCTGTTTCTTGGAAACCAGAACTCTAAAAAAAAAAAAGAAAAGTATGAATCTGATGCATTTTTTTATACAGATTCAGCAATAATTCTTCTATACAGAGGGAAATAACGCGCGCAACAGAGAACGTATTAGTAGATTTGGATATTGTTTAGCACAGGAAGGTGGCTTGTTTGAATAATTACTTCATTAAATCAATAGAATAATTTTGTTTCTCATTTATTTATACAAATTACTTGGTTTTAGAATTCTTTTTAGTTTCATTATGATGTTATAGGATTTCCACTGTTATTTTCACAGCCATTACGACTGACAACTGTATCACACAAATTTTGAGCAAGAACTTATTTGGTTAAAAAAGTCAAATACTTTCTTCGCAAAACTAACAAAACAAATAATATCGTAAATGCAACTTCCGCTAGAATCACATTCCCACGTCGCTCAGGCAAATGACGGCAAGGTTGACAATATATGACAAGGTTAACGCCTGAACAAAACTTCTAAATATGTATAGAATATTTCCACGATAACCATGAGAGTCTTCAAATAAAAATGTTATGGCACCTGCATATAAAGCAATTAAGTTCAGTTGTTCAATTATGCCTGGTTTTAATTAACATTTAAAACCTATCCAAATACCCAGATAGAGTCATAGATCTAGAAGTGTGTACTTAGTAAGGTGTTAAACTGGTGCTAAATCTACTAAACGTTTACGATGACAGATAGACTAGGGTAACATAGAACGTGTTGAACATTAATTAGATTAACTTAAACCACAACTAGATTTCCATTGGCGTAGGAAGAGTTGACATTCTTCGAAAAGACTGAAATGGGTATGCAGTTAATTGAGCATTGGCGTCCTCATGGTTGTCTGCCATCACTCGGAGAGCATTTGTTTATATGATTTAGGAAAACAGAACATATGTAACCAGTTACGAGCGAATGCTATTTCTTAACATGTTACATACAAGATTTTTTCTAATTTTGAATACCTGGAAAGCTTGTGAACATACTTAAATGAAATATGAATATGTATTTTTCATTTGAAAATCTGGGAAATTACACAGTAACCTCTATTCTTGATGATCCTAACACATAAATTCAATGTCGAAATTGACAAAAGTTATTTATTCAATTCCAAAGACAGAAATAATTTATTAATTTAGATGAAAATGTCTGATTCCGGTTCAGATATCCCAAGGGTGCAAGAATTGCTTTGCTGTCATTGATTTCTGCCAAGAAATTGATGATGTAATGAACTTTTCCTAATCACTTAGGAAAAGTAAAACATTTCCTAACTGGTGATGAAAAATTGGACGTTATGAATTTACGTCAGGCTTGAAAACTGTCACTTTATTTGTCAAAATTAGAAAAAATACACATGGAAACTGTTTGTACTGAGCCATATGATGAAAAAATATCTACATAAAGATCCACTGGTGGTGCCATTTTTAGCGCCAGCTTAAAGTTTTGATTTAGCATTTGCACAAAGAGCTTCATGACACATTTAAGAATTCTGCAAGTTTTCCAGTACTATTTTTCTAACCAACCTAACGGTTTTTCTATGAACTCGAGCATATTTTATTTTGATTTCGAATTAACCCTGTAGTTGATTCGAATTTTTTTTTCTGAAATGTAATTCACCAGAAATTGTAATCGTCTCAGATTTTCACGCTAGTTTCAACTCGCACAATTTAAACAACAAAAGAACATTTCAAACTTGCACTCAACATATACCTTTTTAATAACAAATAACACCAAAACTCGAAAAAATAACACTAAACTCGAAAAGGTTATATCTAGCACTTGAGAATAATTTGAAACCAAGTCAAAACAACAATTACTAACTCAATCAGGAAGGAGGGACCTCCCATCAACGCGGAAATCGCTGTCGGATGGCTCCAAAACCATTGAAGGTTCAGGAGCCGGCATATATGGAGCCAAGCCGAAGATGAGAATCTCGCTAAGCTTAGGTAAACACACGACGATATTCCAGGCGGGAATCGTTGCAATACAGACACTAGCTTGGGTACCAGCACACACAGGTTACAGAGGCAATGAAGAGGCTGATTCACTAGCTCGAGAAGGAGCAAGTAATGCCCTGAATGGCCCAGAACCGTTTTGCGGTATAGCGAAAGCTGTACTAAAAACCAACACCAAATCATGGATCCAACAGAAATCTCAAGAATGGTGGAACAATTCACTAGGAATGAGACAAGCAAAAGAGTTTATCAAAAAACCGTTGCCAACATTCACAGAATATCTACTAAACCAGAGAAGGAGCAATACTAGAATAATAGTTGGACTCCTCACAGGGCATTGTAGGCTCAACAAACATATGAGTAGTATTGGTCTGGCAGAAGAAATGCTTTGCAGGTTCTGTCAGGAAGAAGAGGAAACATCGGCACACATACTATGCCACTGTGAGTGCTTGTCAAGGCTAAGGTTTCTAACACTGGGAGAAGAAAAACCAAAAGCTCCCGGATACATGGGAGTTCTGAAAACTGGCCTATGGAGTCTCGTGACGAAGACGAACACAATAGATCTGAAGAGGTCTCGGTGTTGATGCTTATGGCACGGAAGCCCAAAACTAATCTAATCTAACTCAATCAGCTGTCAAATGTGTTTTTTTTGTTCTGGATCCCACAAAATGGAAAATTAAGTATTGTTCAGAGGACATCGGGAGAGCCGAGAGAATGTTGGAAAGAATTGGTGTTCTTCTTGAATTTCTGTAGGCCGCATGCCTCAGGGAACACCTCCCGAGGCAGCGAGTTCCATAGCTTTACCGTTCGTTGGAAGAACGAGAACGATGTTCGGCATATCTTCAAAGTAACGACGATATATGAATGTGAGGAGTGATGTAGACGGGGCAGTCTCGATGGGACCGCTAACGGTGGAACGATTCATGATATTCCGGAAAAGCATCGTCAGTGAGAATATCTATAAAACAATGACAGTAAAAAACAATGACAGTAAAAAACAATGAACTTTCTGCAGAGTTCCAGATAAGTGAGCCTTTTTTCAGAAGGGTTTCAATGTGAGTTTTTACTCCATTTATGGAAACAGTATTTCAGGACAGGTCAGATTTATACCTTACATGGGTATGGTCCGTATATATCCTTTGTTACTCTGGTTAGTAATAGCGGTCCGTATAAACCAAATTCCTGAAAATTCGGTTACTATTTTCTGAAACTTCGGTGACTATTTTCTGAAACTTCGGTGATTTATCTGTCACCAGAGCAACTGTACCTTTTCCTCGGTAACTCGGAAGCCGCTTGTCATTTGTCAATCAGACTCATTTTATTGAGTGTCAGATTTAGAACTATGGATCAAAAATCTAATATTTATCTCAAAAAAGGTTTTTGGGTCTGAAAGCATTACATTTAATTGTTTTTTGAGGAAAATATTATTCTTTTAAATTTATTTCAAATTGTTGACTAAAGACAAGTGACAAGGGGTCCGTATATATGCAGCCGGTTGCTTTAAAACTCGGAAACCGCTACTTACCGATATGAAATTTTCGGCGATATACGGACCATACTCCATATAAATCCAATTACATATTACGGCTGGACTGCGTTATTTACACTTTTAGCTGCGGTCAATACGGGGTCACATTCTGAGCACAAGATGTTTACCGCTTGTTTCTCGGCAGTTATTGAGCAGAAACTCAGCTTTGTCGATTTTTGGGTTGACTGGCAACTATGTTCCGCGAAACAAGCGACAATAAAAATTGTGCTTAGAATGTGACCGCACCTCGAAATGTTTATAACGGAGTCTAGCCGTAGTATATAATAGTATAAATCAATCAACTGACCGAAAGTGAAATACTACTTATAGTCACGAAACAGAAAACCATGCTGATATCTGAGCTTTGGAATGAAGGGTTCTATCGTCCGCAAAACTGTGCACTGGACATGAAGTAGCTCCCAACAAATCATTTATGTGAAGAACAAACAGTGTTGGTCCTAAAATGGATCCCTGCGAAACACCAGCATTTATTGGTAGAGGATCGGATAATCATCTATCAACAACCACGTGGAGATATGGACCTGAGAGAAAGCTAGATAGCAAGAAACACAACTGGAGTGGGGAGGGGGGGTTGCAAGTCATGAGATGGAAGTTTGGTAAGGAGTCCCTGGTGCCAAACACGATCACTTTTCGATTTTTGTCCAACATTTTAGGATTATTATATTCTATTCAGGTGATATCCACAGAAATAACGAACAACTCTAATTGTGTTGATATTATTGAACAGTGAAAACGTATCTGTCATGACAGGTGTTTTCTTGTTAACTTAGTGGTTGTGGTGATTAGGTAAAGGATAGTCTTCATTAGAGTATGTATTACGGGGAATTTACCTCTTTAAACTATGAATTGAAAATTTTTGCACTTCTGCAGCTTAAAAGCAATCCAAATTATACAATTCGAATATTCACATAATACACACAATACTCTAATTATTTTACAATTTTCTCCAATTTTCTTTAATGAGGGTGGGTAATCATCAATGAAACCATATTTTAACAGAATATTGTAAATAATTATAGTGAAAGGATAACAAAATCACATTCACAGTTCTTGAAATGGTATCGATTTCTGGGCAGTGTATTCACATTTCGGCAGTCATAATTCATTTCTCTATTCAGATTAATTATATTTTAACAATGAACAAATGTTGACATATTTTTATTGTTTGATCAAACATCATCATTAAATCTAAAACCAATTTGGTTTGGAAAACGTTATTGTTTGCCCAATGCAAATTTGAAAATGATTCTTATCTTTCGTTTTCTACATCGGTGATACAGTTTTTCGGTAGAAAATCGTTGAGATCATCATGGGTGGAGGATATCAAAGCAAATGTCACTGAAAGTTCCTCCAAACGCTTCTGTTTGTGGCAGAATCGAGGAGCGGTAGTGGGGAAATTGCATTGTTCAAATCGCCGCGCGGTTATACTCTCCTCTCCTCGATAGTTCCCCCACTACTGCTATTCGACTATCAAGCGTTTAGAGCAACTCTCAGTGACATTTTCAACACATTTCCCACCTCTCAGATGGAAACCCAAAATATACAGATTGTAGTGTTTGATCATTATCATGGACGTATTCATTTATACGTCCATGATCTTTACTTCCAGTTGCCGTTCACAGAATTTGAATATGATGATTTCCCTTAAATCTGCGTATTTTGCAAGATAAGACCTCGAATTGTTTAGAACGCAATGGTGCAAAAACTACACATCGGACAGAAAACATCTTGCGCAGAGTTGAACCACATGTTATTATCTATCAGTTTCCGAGTATTGGAAAAAACAATCTGTGTAAAAGTTTGTTCGTGTCCGATAACCTAGAAATCTATTTTGACACATGTCACATGATCGCTGGTATGGCGGCATACTGAAAAAAATTACTGAGAAAAGGTAAAAACTGGGGTAATCTGGCAAGATATCGAAAAATGTTATTTGAAAAAGTTGCTTAGAATTGAATTTTATACGCATTAACAAAGTTTGAAAACATAATATGAGAAAATTAAAAATAGCTATTTTTTTCCAATATTTTAATAGCTGTATAAAAATATCAAATTATTTTTTTATGAGTTGCTTGACCATACTGAAACATTTGTATTGAAATGATGATGAAATTGAATTTTGTCAGAACCCTGGCTGTTACATTGGTTCATATCTAACACTTATTTCAGAATTCCACGATTATTGCGATGACAGGGACATTTTCCCGATTATAATAAATTTTTTATGATAACCTTGTATCAACGTTTCACTTGGCAAATACTCTTGAAAATAGTGCGTCAAATTAAAGAGGCTTAGAGTTTTCAACATTGCATGCGAAGTGAAACGCTCTGGTACGATTATCATCGAAACTTGATTATAATCTGAAAAAAAAAACATGTTTCTGGAGTGTCATGTCATCGCAATGTTCGCGGAATTCTGATATATCTGTTAGATACGAACCAATGTTACAGCCAAGGTTTTGACAAAATCCAATTTTTTTAATTTAGTGCTCACTGGTGTGGAGAAAATGAGAAAGTTCTGTCTTTATCATTGAAAAACAAATATTTCAGTATAGTCAAGCTATTCATAAGAAAATAATTTGGTATTTTTATACAGTTGGGAAAATATTTTTAAAAATAGCTATTTTCAATTTTCCCACATTTTCTCTTCAAACTTTGCTAGTGTGCATATAATTCAATTCTAAGTAACTTTTTCGAATAACTTTTTTCGATATCTTGCCATTTTACCCCACTTTTTGCCTTTTCATAGTAATTTTTTTCAATTTGCCGCCATACCAGCGATCACATGACATGTGTCAAAATCGATTTTTAGGTTATCGGATATGCACAAACTTTTCCCTGTAACGTTTTTTCCAATACTCTAATAATAAACTTTTTTCCCATATGGTACATACTTTTTGGCGGTCACTGTAAAAAGTGTGAATTTTTGAAAAAGGTTTTTTTTAAGTTTTCCCAGATTTTTTTAGACGAAAAGGCACCGATCAGGTCGTACAAAAAACCATTTTGTAGGTTTGATAATTCTCTACAAAAGTAAAACGTTTCCTTTAATAGTGTTGCGAATATTTGCAAAAAACCTAAAAAAGTTGTAATATCTTTCACTTTGTTTAAAAAACTCTACAAAGCGATTTTGTTGGGGCGAAAACCGGGATTTTCATTTACGAACTATTTTATAGAAATAAGCATAGGCCATTCGCGTCTTTTATTTTGTGGGTGAAAAAACTTCTATAGCTTGGTCTATAATCAGAACCGAGCTCGAAAATTTCTTTTTTTTTTCTTTTTTTGGTAAGAAATATCAATCTGAATACGTATAGCAAGGTTCCAGAACTGAGATTCAAAACATGTTTCCAGAACTAAGAGTTTAAAATTGAAAAGCATAAAATTTATCTCACTTCAAATAGAACACTGCAATAACTTTCGATATTTTTATTGTGAATTTGTGAAATTTATAAAATCGATAAATACATCTGCGTAAAAAATTATGGAAGTTACGAGTGTTTCCATGAGTAAGACAAACATGGGTTTTTCAGAACTGAATTTTGTTCAGGAAAAAAACGAATTTATTTTGCCTCGTACTATAATTTTTAGAAATGTTGGTAGTTCCATCACTGCTGGCGTGCAGTGTATATCACTTGGAGAAATCACCCATCTGGGTCACGCTACTCATATTGGATGTATTTATCGTTCTGAAAAATTTACAATTCTACTTTGAAAACTACGGCATTTATGGTGGTGTTTCCATGAGAAATAAGACACACTGTATAACATAGTTTATGAATCGGTAGTCTACGGAAGAGATACATAAATACATGTTTACCTAATGTTGGATCTCCAATAATAAAACATTCAATATTTTGTTTTCTACACACTCTGTACCTATTTCTATTCAAATAAATCGTTTATTATTGTTAAACCTAGCGCCATCCAAGCATCGATGCTTTAACTACTAAACATTGGTCGATCTAGTCAATTTCATAATTTACAGCATTCTGTAACCAACATTTCACTCAAGGCTATTTATAGAATACTGGGTGTGTCGTCGAACGGTTTCGTATGGAATGAATAATATGAATTTGAAATGGATATACCTTTACTAATCGTGATTCATATATAACTATACGTATTACATCTGTTTCGATATCATTAATGTTCATACAACTTTTTAAAGTCATGCTCCTCTAAAAGCCATAAAAATCACTAAGAAGGGGGTGCCGTAGTTACCATGTAACCCTTAGTTGGGCACAAAAATTGCCTTCGGCTAGCTACAAGATTTGGGAGGCAAGGGCGTAGGTCGACGTCACTCGATAATCCTCACAGGTCCGACTAGTGGCACTGAGAATAAGCTTTCTTTATTTATGATGTTAATGGGACGCCATCTACAGTATAAAATGAAATCAGAAAACCTATTCCCAGGTCGATCTCTGTAGAAAGACCTTTACTGTGCTGAAAGAAAGGTGTCCCCAACTCCAAATAAATGACACAGTAACATGTAACAATTTAATCCAGTGTTCAAGACTCAAACAAGTTATGGACCTGAGCGAAATAATGGGTCCTCCAAGTCGTAATCAAAAGGATTCATATTAATATATAACTGTCTTACCTGGTCTGAATGCATTCAAACCTGACACAACTAATATAGGAATATCACGACTTGTCGGCTTCCTTGGACTTTGTCTGGTCCTAACTGGTTCCAAAATCACAGTCCTCACGGAGATCTCTAAAATCAGGTCTGCTTCTCTATATCTAACTAGACTCTAGAGGTCTATTTGATCGGCTTTACTATACCCAAAGGGCTTTACAACACCACAGCAGACTACTCAATTCTCCAATAAGCTTTACCATACCATGGCAGGCTTTACAGTACTTCGGTAGGTTTAACAGTACCATGTAGGCTTTACAATACCGTGTACTCCGTGTAGGCTTTACAATACCGTGTTGGCTTTATAATAACGTGTAGACCCAGTCAAAACTTAGGCACAAATCCAACATTATGGAATATGTCTCCCATAACGTGCTCTACACTTGACCCTCTTAATTTCCTGGCAGAGCTGTGGCAAAAAGAAAAGAAATTTGTAAGACATGCTTCCTTCTATAAGAAAAAATGCTCGTGAGGCGAGTCATCAACAAAAAGTTCAGTAAATTAAATACAGCAAAATATTCACCTCTCAATTACATGGTCTTAGCAGCAATAGGTAGGTTGTCAAAAGTAATTTACTTCAAAATTAAAAATCAAAAATCAACCTCCTGTGAGCATCAGCGTTACCAGGTCAGAAATGTACAAATGGTGTTTCAAGGAGTTCCGTCCTCTCCAAAAATTAATTTAATAAAAAACATATTTCCTTTCATTGTTGCCAACACTCTTTTCATTGGATCTTGCCACAGAACAGAACCGAGCAGTATAGTTTACTCATTACTACACCAAAGGTTCCGAACACTGCAGTGCAAGAACAGAACAGCAGTCCGTGATCTCATATGTAAATAAAGAGGCAAATAAATATATTTGTCTCTTTTCCCCTGTAAGCCAAACTTTATGTCGAACCGATTCAAAGAAACGACACTATTTTAACCAAACGAAATAGAGAAGAAGAACCGGTGACGTCTGGATGACTGTTAATCACCTATGTTCGTGTTGTTTTGAAAACAATCCTTGATAAACAAACAATCATAGTTTTGAATAAATCGACAGAGATATTCGTGAGCACCATGATCTGTGGAAATAAAAATGGTTATATATCATGTAGAATCGGATGGTATGTCAAAACCTACAACTTAACTCATACTTATAACCTTGATCATAATAGTCGGAACACAACACATGAAACTAGGTAAACAGAGTGTTCGACTCTTAACGAATACTTTACCCTGAAACTGATCAAGATAATAAATGAATATAAAGAATTAAGTCAATAACCGCTTTTGACAGTTATAGGTATCAGATATGTTATTTTGTGATGAAATGATGGAACTTCATGATTAAACGTACGTTTACAAAATGCGAACGTTACACACCCTCTTCCTCAAGAAAGAAAAATTTAACTTGTTGAATTTTTCTAAACAGTAAATTACATAACTTTAATAATTAACATTGGTCATCAGGATTCCCAATAAAATCCAATAAAACCCTATAAAACCCCAGTGAATTTATAGGAATATTCACCACACCTAAAAGAGCTATCAACTCAAAAGAATGAACAAAAATTTCTCGGAGGTACTCCAAAAGTCATTGAAGGCAGCTCAACCCACCGTAGCTTTAACGGTCTCTCACACCAATTGAACAAACCAGCAACAAACAGTTGGCCTCCTACAGACAAACAAATTTCAGTCTACTAACTGTAAATATCAAATTTGTGTTGAAGCCACCAACCCCGAAGGAGAAATGCTTCAACACAATTGTGGAATGTGGAACATGCCAACATTCCCATAAACTAAGAAATCGGAAAACGAACCTGTCGAAACAGAAACGAAGTCCCAAGGCCAATGGACTTCCAAGATACTAACAGTATCTGTAGCTGAAAGCTCCAAGCCATATCCCACAAAGACAATTTTCAATTTTCCCGAACCAATTCCAAGTTCTGCACAGCACGAATGATTTCGAAGCCAATCAGGATTTCAAATAAATCTGGCATATTCGAAAGCTCCAAAACTGAAACAAAGTCCAGAGAAAACTAAAATATCTACTGGATAGTTGAGTGGACACTCAATGTTGGAAATGACTACCCGCATAACCAACATTGATTCCTACTGGTATTATTTATGGAGGTACGTATAACTACCTATCGCTATTACTAAATCCTTTTATCAATAAACCAAAACTAAATCCATTAAGAATTTATTGGAATTCAACATCCAAGAACATTGATAAATTAATTCACTTTTCTTTACAGAAAATGAACAGGATCAAAAAAAAAAAACCGAATAGCATCAAAATTGTAGAATGACACTCCATGAAAATAATTACAGCTTTGTTGCTGTCGTGAGACTTTGTGGATGCAACCCATTACCAGCTATTGTGGATGCCAAAATCTCACTAGTTGGAAACTGTGTCCATGTTTTAGTTGCTTTAGGCCTACGCCAGGGACAGCCAACTTCTGCCCCAAATAAAATAACAACTGTTCCAATTTGTTCAAGATGTAAGTATTCAAACAAGAAAATATATCTACTCAGACTTGCATGTCTTCCAATAAGTAGAAACAGTATTCCAGCTTATTTAAATTACAGCTAAATTATTATTTTTTTTTTTTGTTGTAGAAGCACTCGAGAAAACTTCTACATTTTAACTTTTCAAGTTAACACTATTTACAAGGTATACCTATACAATATTTACAATATTTCAATGAAATACCTATATTCATGAATATATACAAACCTCTTTAGATTATCCATAAAGAATAACTTTAAAGAATAATAAATATAAAGTACTTTATTTACACTTGTGAAGTTGATCAGACTACACAAACTTGAAGACTTTTTTTTCCTTTTTTCTCCTTTTTTTTTTAAAAAAAAAAAAAAAAAAAAAAAAAACACAAGATTTTTCCAGAGAAATTTCAAAATGTAATTTTTCCATTCTCTATCATGAATTAATTCATGCCTGGAAGTAAATTCCAATATAATATCAAATTCAAATATTGAATTACTTTCTGTCCTATCGCATCCACAGACAGACAGACAGACAGACTTCCCATACTCAATAACATGTCAACTAGGTGACCATAAATACCATCAGTCAATTGCCAAGACTTTCAAAAACCTCAAATATCAAACCCATGTGAATCGTGTTCAAAATACAAAATTTCACCTATTTTGTCAAAATCGTTTTTCCTAGATTAAATTTTATTACAAAAACGTAATCTCAAAATTTCTAAGTTCGGTTCTAGGAACGATCAGAACAAAATAAAACAAATCAAGGTTGTAATGAGTAATCATGGTTTTTGACAAAAGACCAATATCTCCAACACTACAGTGTTACTCAAATGATTCCCGTAGCTATTCTGACAAATCAGAATTGGACCCAAAGTAAGGCTTTAACTTGGACACATGCCAAGTACCTGCTGGTGAGTCATCCATATTACTCAACTCATAAGCCACTTTCGATAAAACTTTCCTTACTTTACATAAGACATACTTGGGTGCTAATTTTGATGCATATTCATTTGCAGCATCTGATAACACAAAATTTCGCTTCCAGACTTTTTCATTTTCTCTAAAAACATGTTCACGCTTCCTTAAATTGTAATAGTGAGTGTTCCTAACGTAGGACGCTGAGAGTTTCTCCTGAACCCTTTTATACAGGGGAATGAGTTTTCTCAACTCCTCAGAATAATTTCTCCTAGCTTCTGCGGTATTATTCAGCACAAAATCAACTGCATCTCCATAATAATCTCCAGAGACAGGGGCTATTCTGCCAAAATTAAGAAAATTTGGGCTGAAACCAGTTACCTCATGAGTGGCGGAGTTCAGTGCGTGCTGAATTCGCAAAATTTCCTTATCCCAGTGCTTGTGGGATTCTTTTATGAAACACCTTATGGAAGTTCCTATTGTACGATTAACCCTCTCTGTAGGGTTCACCTGAGGGTGGTACCTACAATTATACCAAACTTTAGAAATGTTGTACTGCTTGACAAACTCATTGAAAACTTTCCCAGTATGAGCTGAAGCATTATCTAACAATAATATCTGAGGAACTCCATAAGTTAAAAATACATCCTCCAGGAAAGCAGTGATTGTTTGAGCCGTCGCATTTCTTACTGGCTTCAAAACAACAAATTTTGAAAAATAATCTGAAGCTACTATAAGGAATTTATTACCTTTGGAACTTCTAGGGAAAGGCCCCATTACATCAGTACTAACCAACTGAAAGGGAAAACTAACTTTCTTCTCCTTACCCATCAATCCAAACCTCTGAGCATTCATCACCTTTTGACTACAGCATTCAGGACATTGTCGAACATATTTCAATATGTCCCCTCTCATTCGTGGCCAGTAATATAGTTCTGCCACTTTCTTTAAAGTTTTGAAATAACCCAAATGACTAGACGTAGGCAAATTATGAGAATCATAAATAACTTTCTGTCTCTGGTCAAATGGTACTAATAATTTCCATTCTGATATGTTACTTTTCAAAGCTATTTTTCTAGGGGTGTGCTTGAAAATATATTCATCTTTAACCATCCAATGAGAATATTTTTCAGGATTTTTAATAATTCTATTTTTCAATTTCAGGTACCAAGGTTCAAGGTTTTCCAAAGAGATTCCTAAAATATTTATCTCATCAGAAATGGGAGCTCTTGACAAAGCATCTGGAGCAACATGAAGTTTACCCTTTCTATGAATTATTTCAAAATCAAATGCAGAGAGTCTCATAGCCCATCGACTAAGACGACCAGAACTACCAGACATCTTTGAAAGGTATTTCAAACTTGCATGATCTGAAATTATTTTGAATCGAACTCCGTCTACATAGGGTCTGAACTTCTCTAATGAAAAAACTAGGGCAAGACACTCACGTTCCGTTGCTGAATAATTTCTTTCTGCTCGATTCAAACTCCTACTAGCATACGCTATGACTTTTTCTTCACCATTCTGGACTTGAGTAAGTAAACTTCCCAATCCTACCTCGCTGGCGTCCGCTTGTATGCAGAATTCAACTGAAAAGTCAGGAGCAGTAAGAATCGGTGTTGAAATTAATTTTTGTTTGATTTCTATGAAAGCTTTTTCTGCCTCGTCATTCCAAACAATTGATTGCCTTTTACCTTTTCCTTTCAATAAATCATTTAATGGAGTAATAAGGGTACTGAAATGAGGAATAAAACGCCTGTACCAGGAACACATTCCGACAAAACGTTTTATCTGTGTCGTAGTCTCAGGTCTAGGGTAATCTACCATAGCTCTTATTTTATCTGGGGAAGTTCTCAAACCTCTATGATCTACTACAAAACCCAGATAAATTAATGACTCTCTGAAAAATTGACATTTTTTGAAATTGACAGTCAGATTAGCATCTGCTAATCGCCTGTAGACTTCTTCTAACAAAGCAATATGTTCTGAAAAAGTTGGAGTACATAAAACGATGTCATCTAAATAAACAAACACCTTAGGTTGTAACTCAGGACCTAAAATCCTATCCATCAACCTTTGTGTTATAGCGGCAGAGTTTGAGAGACCAAAAGGAAGTCGCTTGTGGTGGAATAAACCACGTCCAGGAATTGAAAAAGCTGTTTTTTCCTTACTCTCATCATCTAGGGGTATTTGCCAAAATGCACTTCGAAGATCAATTGTCGATATAAATTTAGCATTGCTAAGCATATTCAGGATATCATCTACTAAAGGTAAAGGATAAGAATCCTTTTTAGTTATCTCGTTCAGGGCTCTACCATCAAAACAAAATCTGTATTCACCATTAGCCTTTTTTACTAATAATACTGGTGAGCTCCAAGGACTGAACGAAGCTTCAACGATACCTAATGCTAGCATTCTATCTAGTTCTTTATTAAGATGCTCCAGCATATATGGGGACATCCTATACTGTCTCTTTTTAAACGGACGACGCTCTCCTGTATCGATATGGGCCGTTATTTTATCAGTAAAGCCTAGCTGATCTTCAGAAGCGATTGATTTGAACAAGTCCATAACCCTATTCATTTCTAAAATTTGTGTACTAGAAAGATTGTTAAAAGTACTTACACTTGTTTCTTTATTTTCAGGTGGAGTTGACAAAATGTTGATTTTCAATCCTAACTCACTTTGGATTTGCCAAGAATTATCAGAAAAATCAATTGAGAGTTTAAAAATTTTGCAAAAGTCACTTCCCAGGATAAGTCCACATTGAAGCGAAGGAATAATTGACACAGTTATCAACTTGCAAAAACCTCCAAGGCATAATGGAATTTGACAAATGCCTGTTACAGTTTGAACTTTACCATCTGCAGTCCTAACAATATTTTTTTGACTTCTATCTACTTTGATTTTGTATTTCTTCAATAGATCCAAGGAATGCAACCCTAAACAAGTTAAATTAGCTCCACTGTCAAGTAAAGATATAATTTCTTCATTAAAAAGACTCACCACAATATAAGGTCTATTGTCAAACGGTTTAGAAATAAATAAAGGTGATACACTACCTAGTTCTGAATTTCTTTCTATTTGAACATTTTCAACGGTCAAATTTTTTGAATCATTTTTACAAGAATTTTTCGTTAGTTTTCTTTTCACACTTACTTGAGAATTATTATTTTTCCTAAAGCCTTTCTTAACACTACAGACCTGATGAAGGCTTAAATCACCAGTCTGATTCACTAGTTTTTTTTGTTACAAGAGGGGCAAGTAATTTTTGTAAAATCAGGTTTACCACATAAATAACAAAAGATCTTACGATTTTCTCTACATTGTTCCATTTTATGACCTAATTTTCTACACCTGTGGCATCTAATATTACTGGTTTTCGAAAATGTATTTACTTGTGATGTTGAAGGAAGGTTTGAATTAGAATCAGTTTTGTTATTGAACAATTTTTTCTTGTGAGTAATTTTGGTGATTTTGGAAGAAAAATTTTTATCTCCTGGTGCCTCAAGATAAGCTAGATCAGTCTCTAAACAATTGAGAGATTTGGGTGGTAAATATTTATTTTTGATCTGAGCTGCTTCATCGATCCTTTTACAAAAACTTATCAACTCAGAAGTATCGTCAATATTTTGCAAAACTAAGTGATCTATGTATTTGGGCAAAATATTTTTTCTAATTATTTTCAAACGCTCCTTTTCATCTAACTGTTTACTGAGCCTACTAAAAAGACTATGCATTATTGCCACAAAAATATCAATAGGTTCATCACGACCCTGAGTACGATTCTTGATTTCATCTAGAAGTTTCTCCTCATAATCTGTGGGCAAAAATGCATTTTCTAATTGACTCACTAAATCTTGCCAATTATTCACATTTTGTTTGACTGATCTATACCAAATTAAAGCTCTACCAGTAAATAAATCTGTACTTGAATTAAAAAGTTCCTGTTCAGGTACATTACGAGATTGAGAAAGTTCTTTAACTCTTTCCAAAAATGATTTTAAACTAGTAGTGCCATCATACTGAATACCCCATTTGTAAACTGGTACCGACTTTCCAAATCCTGAAGAAGAAAGAATTGAAGTATTTGGGTTTGCATCATTTACAACATTCATTGATAATTTTGCTTCAAGTTCAATGCAAGATGCCTTGGCATCATTTATGAAATCTGAATAAAAAATATTTGTCTCCTCTGGTTGTTCAGGGACTTTGAAACGTTTAACTCTTCCTGTCAGAGATGTCAATCGAGTTTCAATAATTTTAAACATAGGATCTGATGTTGGACCTCTAAAACTCAGAATCAATGATTCTAGATCAGAGAAAGTTTTGTCAATAAAACTCTTTTCACTTTTAACCTCAAAATCGTTATCTTCTAACCGAGCTAAAACTGTTTCCGTTGCAAGCAACCTAGTTAAAATAACCCTTTTTGATGTTAAAGTTTTTCTTACAGCTTTCACATCACGAATACGCAATTCATAATCTATTTCTTCTTCGGAAAGATATAATGGTTCCATTTTTATTTCAATATTCAAAATACCAATATATTCTCAAATAATGTGAATAACACAGTTTAAAATAAGTTCCACTAAAATTCCTTACACAAAATAAAATATCTCACACACAATAAAATACCTAACAATCAAATAACACTTGAACACTGTCAATAAATAAATTTCAAAGCTGTCATTGACCCAACAATAATCCAAAAATCTTTTATTTGTCAATCCGGGAGACTTCCACAGGACAGCTGATACACATACATGAAATTTCCCAAGCCGTAGAACTCAGTTCCTAAAGACACACCATCCACAATTTATTCACAGCTAGAGAGATCTCTCCAGCACAGTATCAAACCTCTGGGAATTATCGAACGAAAACGTAAGCCTCACGTTGGCACGCCATTTTATGTAACCCTTAGTTGGGCACAAAAATTGCCTTCGGCTAGCTACAAGATTTGGGAGGCAAGGGCGTAGGTCGACGTCACTCGATAATCCTCACAGGTCCGACTAGTGGCACTGAGAATAAGCTTTCTTTATTTATGATGTTAATGGGACGCCATCTACAGTATAAAATGAAATCAGAAAACCTATTCCCAGGTCGATCTCTGTAGAAAGACCTTTACTGTGCTGAAAGAAAGGTGTCCCCAACTCCAAATAAATGACACAGTAACATGTAACAATTTAATCCAGTGTTCAAGACTCAAACAAGTTATGGACCTGAGCGAAATAATGGGTCCTCCAAGTCGTAATCAAAAGGATTCATATTAATATATAACTGTCTTACCTGGTCTGAATGCATTCAAACCTGACACAACTAATATAGGAATATCACGACTTGTCGGCTTCCTTGGACTTTGTCTGGTCCTAACTGGTTCCAAAATCACAGTCCTCACGGAGATCTCTAAAATCAGGTCTGCTTCTCTATATCTAACTAGACTCTAGAGGTCTATTTGATCGGCTTTACTATACCCAAAGGGCTTTACAACACCACAGCAGACTACTCAATTCTCCAATAAGCTTTACCATACCATGGCAGGCTTTACAGTACTTCGGTAGGTTTAACAGTACCATGTAGGCTTTACAATACCGTGTACTCCGTGTAGGCTTTACAATACCGTGTTGGCTTTATAATAACGTGTAGACCCAGTCAAAACTTAGGCACAAATCCAACATTATGGAATATGTCTCCCATAACGTGCTCTACACTTGACCCTCTTAATTTCCTGGCAGAGCTGTGGCAAAAAGAAAAGAAATTTGTAAGACATGCTTCCTTCTATAAGAAAAAATGCTCGTGAGGCGAGTCATCAACAAAAAGTTCAGTAAATTAAATACAGCAAAATATTCACCTCTCAATTACATGGTCTTAGCAGCAATAGGTAGGTTGTCAAAAGTAATTTACTTCAAAATTAAAAATCAAAAATCAACCTCCTGTGAGCATCAGCGTTACCAGGTCAGAAATGTACAAATGGTGTTTCAAGGAGTTCCGTCCTCTCCAAAAATTAATTTAATAAAAAACATATTTCCTTTCATTGTTGCCAACACTCTTTTCATTGGATCTTGCCACAGAACAGAACCGAGCAGTATAGTTTACTCATTACTACACCAAAGGTTCCGAACACTGCAGTGCAAGAACAGAACAGCAGTCCGTGATCTCATATGTAAATAAAGAGGCAAATAAATATATTTGTCTCTTTTCCCCTGTAAGCCAAACTTTATGTCGAACCGATTCAAAGAAACGACACTATTTTAACCAAACGAAATAGAGAAGAAGAACCGGTGACGTCTGGATGACTGTTAATCACCTATGTTCGTGTTGTTTTGAAAACAATCCTTGATAAACAAACAATCATAGTTTTGAATAAATCGACAGAGATATTCGTGAGCACCATGATCTGTGGAAATAAAAATGGTTATATATCATGTAGAATCGGATGGTATGTCAAAACCTACAACTTAACTCATACTTATAACCTTGATCATAATAGTCGGAACACAACACATGAAACTAGGTAAACAGAGTGTTCGACTCTTAACGAATACTTTACCCTGAAACTGATCAAGATAATAAATGAATATAAAGAATTAAGTCAATAACCGCTTTTGACAGTTATAGGTATCAGATATGTTATTTTGTGATGAAATGATGGAACTTCATGATTAAACGTACGTTTACAAAATGCGAACGTTACAACCAGTGTGAAGCTGGCAGCTAAAGCTAGAAGCTAGAAGCTAGCAGCCAAATTTTCCGAACATTCCCGATTGATCAGTGGCGTGGATCCCTCCTTTTTTTTTCGGGTACTGAAATTGTATTGAATTCAGGATTTCATGAAATGAACTGGTGGATACTACACGGTGTCAATTATTATTTTAATATTGGACATTATGTGAAAGTGATAGATAATCATAAAATTGAACTGGTAGGTGTACAATCTCAAAAATTAATATGTATTTATGCTCCGATGGCCGTATGCACGGATGGAAAGAACATGTTGGAGAAAAATGAAGTTTAGAATAACGGCTGTATGAATTTTTTAATTCATTCAAGGCTTCCACACTGAAAAAAAAAATTCTATATTATTATTTTTTCATCTTTTTCTCCAACGACTGTTCAGACACTATTGTGCCAGGTGCAATCCTTTTCACCCCCAGAACAACCCTATACCAAAATAGTTCCATTCTGAACTGTTCTGTAGCTTCCTGAATTTCCTCAAAAAGTTGACATACTGTCAACTTCAAATTATGTATAGGTAGAGTCCATTGCAAGAATATTCTAAACGTATCAACGAAAGTCCCTGCCAAAGATGCCTACAGGGTGGAAACTTGAAAATAAAAAAAAGACATTTTCTCGAAAACAAAACATACTGTCAACTTCAAATTATGTACAGGTGTAGTCCATTGCAAAAATAGTCAACGAAATTCTCTGCCAAAGCTGACTACAGAGTGGAGACTTGAATATTTTGAAAATATAATAACATTATTTTCTCACAAACTAAACATACTGTCAACTTCAAATTGTTCACAGGTATAGTCCATTGCAAGTAGGGTCTAGAAGTATCAACGAAATTCACTGCCAGAGCTGACTACATGGTGGAAACCTGAATATTTTGAGAATATAATAACATTATTTTCTCACAAACCAAACATACTGTCAACTTCAAATTATTTACAGGTATAGTCCATTGCAAGTAGAGTCTAGACGTATCAATGAAATTATCTGCCATAGCTGTAATAATGTTATTATATTTTCAAAATATTCAAGTTTCCGCCCTGTAGTAGTCAGCTTTGGCAGAGAATTTCGTTGAAACATTTATAATCTTCTTGCAATGGACAATACATATACATAATTTGAAGTTGACAGTATGTTTAGTATCTGAGAAAATAATTTTATTATATTTTTAAACTTTTCAAATTTCCACTCTGTAGTCGGTTTTGGCAGATGATTTTGTTCAAACTTTTTACGCAGGAAGCTACAGAACAGTTCAGAATGGAATAGGGTTGTTCTGGAGGTAAAAAGGATTGCACCTGGCACAATAGTCTCTGAACAGTCGTTGGAGAAAAAGATGAAAAAATAATAATATATAAAGTTTTTTTCAGTGTGGAAGCCTCGGATGAATTAAAAAATCCACACAGCCGTTATTCTAAACTTCATTTTTCTCCATGTTCTTTCCATCCGTGCATACGGCCATCGAGGCATAAATACATTTACAATTTTCCAGATCAGTTCAATTTTATGATTATCCATCACTTTCACATAATGTTCAATATTAAAATAATAATTGACACCATGTAGTATCCACCAGTTCATTTCATGAAATCTTGAATTCAATACAATTTCAGTACCCGAAAAAAAAATGTGGGACACACGTCACTGATCATCAATCGGGAATGTTCGGAAAATTTGGCTGCTAGCTTTAGCTGCCAGTTTCACACTGGTGCCGTAGTTTACTCCAAACTTAAAACTAATGATGACGTTGAGAGACAGACCATTGTATAAGTACAGACGAACTAATTTAATTCATCACTGGAACTATTACTGGAGAGAATTGAAAAATTCAGATATTTATAAATAAAACTCCTTTTCGATAAATACTTGAACATTTGAGTAACGTGAATGACTTTCATTAATAATGTTCACTAGCATAACTAAAGCAAACCAAAACCCTGATTTGAGCCTTATGAACTTTTTCAGTTCAAACATTGAAGAGAGAGGGCGTTGGAAGATTTATATTTCAGGAAATGTCATGTGACGAAATATAGAAATAATTGCTTTCGATCAAATCACAAGCAACTGGAATTATCATTATTATTATTGAACTTATGAAAATCGTAAGTAGGTGTACCTAACTTGGTAACGATAAGAAAAGCTCTGAAACATCGGTTCTTCGCATTTCCATGTGAACGTGAACTTTTTATATCGTGACCATCAAATTTATATAGTCCTCGGGCCCAGACCTGAAAAAATGTTTGATTATCTAAACGATGAGTCGAGTCTTTTTTTTGCGAAAAATCTCGGTAGAGAGAAGTTTTTTTTTGTCACCAGCGTTCTCCCTAGGGGTACAATGCAACTAGAATTGCCAAAAATATTTGTTGGATAAAAATCAGCTGTGAGGTGCTAAATTTCATGACGTCATAACTGTGTTAGACACGGCACAGTACTGTAAAACCAGCCTATCTTTAGACGTGAAAACGTGCTGCGCACTTGTCGGACAACATGATAGAACGCGCAATTAAAAAATCTATTGCTAGATTGGTTTCACTGTATGTAAGCAAACATTTTTCTTATGTCTAGGCCCCAGGACTATTACTTTTAATTTATCACCGACTTCAAATAGTCGTAATATTCAAATTATATTTAGTTTTTATGACAAGATGATTGATGAATGTTTTTTTGCAATAACATTTTTATTTGTTTCAGGTGAGTGAAACTTTTCCAGACAAATCGTAAGTAAATATTTAACCTCTTTTATTTGTTCGGAATCGCTGTATCTCCAAAAAATATTCCCTTGTTAATATTTATGAGTCCAGCTCAGTGGGTTGTGACGAATATCAATAAACCGTTACAACAAACGCGTATATCAATAATTATGATATTCATGAATATTTCATAATGTTCGCACCTCAACACTGATTGACTAAGTAGTGTGCGGAGGATGATAACGAATAAAAGTATTGCACTATCAATGGCATGCAAATTTCATGAACTGCGAGGCGAAGAAGGAGTGAGTCCATCGATGAAAGTTATCGAGATTAATTCAATGACATTTCTTTATTGATTTCGTAATGGTGAATTGTTCGTTAAAAATTGTTAAAAATTTTTTTTCCGTTAGCCAGCTGTCGTCCCTTGCGAATGGCAGTCCTCAAAAGTTGAAACTTTTGCGAGCCAAGGATCAACGAGGTCTTACCTCTTAACGTGCGATTTCTAGCACTTTCTCGGGTCATCAGAAAAAAATCTGTAGTCGCTAGAATTTGAACCAACACAACCAACGGCATGAATGGCTTGAACAGGACGATCTTAACCACTCGGCCATATTACCAGAAAATATACATAATCACTATACAAACTACATAAGATTGGTAACAAGATATCCAAAAAACAAAAGAAAGAAGGGAAATGTATAACCGGATAGAAGGGTGACAATTTTCCTCAAACAGAATGGAGTGAAAGTTGTTTCGAGAGTGAATCCTGAGAATTTGAAAATGTTACTTTTGCATTCGTTTTTCCTCCTATCATGTTACTCTGGGAGGTGCTATAGTTTCTTCATTACAACCATAGAAATTATATATATACTTACTCTAGAATGCCAATTCAATGGGACGAAAGTGTTGTAAAGAGTTCGATGCATTATTTAGTGCGCATGATCAGGACCAGTTTCATTCATATCAGGGTGGGTTTCAGTGCGATTTTTGAATGATTCATGATATTGAGTATAAAATTGATTTAATAATACGTTGGTGTCAGGGCAGTCTATGAGACACGAAAAGTTTTAGTGGGCATACCTATGTTGTGAAACTGATTATATCCGAGAAATTCATCGAATAAAATAACAATGAAAAAATATATCTTGAGTAGGTAACTATTGGTGAAGTTCTGATTCCCACGGAAAGAAACATCCTGTATTGTTCAGAGAACATCGTGAGAAACAAAGGAAGGTAGGTAGGAATTGATATTCTGGGAAACAGATATTCGGCATGTCTCCAAAGTGACGGCATATGAATGTGCTGAGGACTGGAGCTCGACGGGTCAGTCTCGAAGGGACCTCTAACGGTGGAACGATTGATAATATTTCGGAAGAGCATCGTTCATGGAAATATTTATAGAACACAGACAGATCGCCAACCTTTCTGCGATGTTCCAGAGGAGTGAGCTAGCTTGTGAGTGAAGTTGTTGGATCACCATGCCATGTCATGCCTTTTGCTCTCGTCAAGCTTAAAATGATTTATATAAGCCAAACGTAAAGAAAGGATTAATATTCTCAGTTTTATCAAAGATGGGAGTTATTTCTGCTCTATTTACGTTATTTATTAGATTTGCCATCAACAATTCATTCATTCAAGTAGGTACTTACTAAAAATAATGGATTCTGGGAATAAATATTTCCTTTATTTCCAGACCATAGAACCAAGCACGTCAACATTGTCAAAATTAAAATTTCACTACCGAAAAACCCGAAAACCAATAACATACACACTACCGATGAATAATTGAAGTAAACAACAGTAATAAGAAAAGCCCATCTAAATAAATACAATAACGTTAATGGTTAATTTCACAATGAACACAAATCGCCTAAACCACCAAACTAACCCAAACCGCCAAACCGGCTCTGGCAAACAACCTTCCTTCCTCTGCAACAATTGAAAACTGATAACACTGTTGCACGATCCCAACAAGTCAACGGGAATTTGGGTAGGCTTCACAGTAATGTTAGATTATTTTCGACAGAATCTCTACTACAAAGATAAAATTTTCTGAAATTTGTCAACGCTGCAGAGCTAGGAGACCGGTTATGGGCATGCGCATTGATGAAAACATTTGGAATTTTACAACACTTTTCAGTGTCCCACGAAGAGGGGATTGGCATTCTCATGATTACAACTAAGATGATGTCTCGATTTCGTCTTAATGGTATTTTAAGATTTCATTATGAATCCACATTTCCAGAATTAGAAACGAGTCATCAGCTCGTCAATATTTTGAAATTTGTATTCGATTTTGTTCATTCATTATAGAGTAAAAAAAAATGACAGGCGTTTACCGATGAACACAAGTACCTGACAGGCGAACCGAAATATGTGTAATATGCAGGGTGTAATAATAAACAAAATATCATGAATATCCTAGAACCGATTTGGTTGAAATTTGGTACATTTATTTGAACTAATGAGGCGCTCATTCAACCCTTACTAGATTGAAATTATTAGGGCCAGTGGCGTCTTAGTGAGCACCACAGCCAACAATATGGTTGAAAAAAAGTACGCCGTAGATTTTTTAGATTGAGCAACTGAAAGTAAAACTTTTTGGTCTCTTGTATTTTTTCATATTTAGCTTCGTTTTCGAGAAAAAAACAAAAAAACTTTCACTTTCAATTAGTTTTTTTTTTTCATCATTTCGACTTTAGAGTCGAAATTTCGAAGAAAAACGCTTGTGGCCCTCCTGCGCTTTCGTAGGTTTTAGTATAAGTTGAAGTGATTTTTTTTGCGATAACGAAACTAGATATGAAGAAAATACAGGAGACCAAAAAGTTGTATTTTCAGTTGCTGAATCTAAATAAATAAAATTTAAAAAAAAAGTACCTGTTAGGTACTTGTGGTCACCGAAAACGCTCGTCATTTTTTTTTACTTTACTATGAATGAACAAAATTGTATAAAAATTTCAAGCTTACAGTAACAAGTTTTTTTTTCAAATTTTATTTGAACTTTCAAAAATATTGGGGTTGATGACGTACAGGGCTGAGGCGTGCCAGGTGATGGTTACCGTACTTAGCATGCTATGACTCATCACTTTAAGAATTTCTAGCCTTACAGACGTACCGTTACTCGGAGAGTTCACTAGCTCTCTTACTATGACCCCGAGAATGCTTGACACCAGGTTGTGGTTTAGAAACCTTTCTGGTTTGAGGTGATCTCTAACATGTTTTCCCCGATTGTTTGCTTTTCAACAACAACATAGTTAACCATGTAATTAAACGTGATATTTGGTTATTTTTAGAAGTTTGAATCAGCATTTATGGTCACTTCGTGACGAAAGAAATTTTGTCTCCGGCACACACCTCGGCGTTATCCTTCGATCGAAAGAACTAGCTGTTTGTAAAGTTTTCTTCAGTAGAGTGCAGGCTTGTACAATTACGTCACATTCCAACACTGATGACGTAACCTCTTTCACATGCTTATTGAAAAATAGGCTGATAGAAATCAACCTCTTTCATTATTTTTATACTTATTCGACTGTTAAGCATCCTACATGTTAGCCACACACTGTAAAGATTTTGGTGAAGGTTAAGAGTTAGGTCAGGTCACAATATAAGAAAATCATCATCATTTTGACGTTATTAGGATTTTTATCTTCTGTTCTTTCTGTATACAGTGAGTTTCAAAAATTTTGCACCATATGGGAAACTTTTTTCTTAAAGGTGAACATGAGAGAACAAAAGATAGGAATTTTGATCAGGAGTAATCTACGCCTATAACGGGTGACTACGAGGTGAGGTACGCCCCCCAATTTTTCTATATTACTTGAATATGTAGTAAATACAGTTGATTATTCGATCGAAAAAAGTTGGCCATGAAATTCAAACTCGTACCATCACAACTGACAAACGACATCAGAATTTACCAGAGGAGTCGATACAATTGAAAACTGAGTTCCTCATGTAACTGCAGCTTCCATATATTCCAACAATTATCAAAAATTTCCTAGAAACGAATAGTACCTAAAAATAAATGCTCACAACTGCCATTTCCCAAATGGCAACATGTCCTTTGTCATTTTTCATGATAAAAATTTCTAAATGACCAGTTTACTCGTTTGAAAAGCGTTGCCTTCCTTTAAGCCTGCGGGCAACAAAAGAGGGGTTGATCAGGAAAATGTCCGGTTAGTTCAGGGGTAGATTGGAAGTGGAATAATACTGGAATAATTTGAAGCTGGGTATGTAATTATTTTCGAAAAACGTTGCACCAAGTGCTGAGTGGTGCAAACAAAACCAGAGCTTGTGAAGAGTCTACGAGGGTTGGACGACTTAGTAGGTGGTATTACATATAGTGTTGAAATGATCGTACTAAGTGTGAGGCACTTAGTACATGCAGCTGTTAGCAAGATATGTGCTCAAGCTTTGATAGATATGCAAGGCACTATTTTTACCCGAATGTATATACAGTGACCGCCAAAAACTATGTACCATATGGGGAAAAAGTTTATTATTAGAGTATCGAAAAAAAAAATCTTGGGAAAAGTTTGTGCATGTTCGATAACCTAAAAATCGATTTTGACACATGTCACGTGATCGCTGGTATATGTCACGTGATCGCTGGTATGGCGGCAAATTGAAAAAAATTACTATAAATAGACAAAAAGTCGGGTAAAATGGCAAAATATCAAAAAAAGTTACTTGAAAAAGTTGCTTAGAATTCAATTTTATACAGATATACAGAGTTTGAAAAATTAATGTGAGAAAATTGAAAATAGCATTTTTTTTTTTATATTTTCCTAGCTGTATAAAAATATCAAATTATTTTCTTATGAATAGCTTGACTACCTATACTGAAATATTTGTATTTTAATGATGACAACAAAACTTTCTCATTTTCTCTACACCAGAGAGCACTAAATTAAAAAAATAAAATTTTGTCAGAACCCTTGCTGTTACATTGGTTCGTATCTAACAGTTACATTAGAATTCCACGATTCTTGCGATGATAGGGAAATCCGAATATATCGTGTTTTTCCGATTATAATAAATTTTTGATGATAATCGGGCACGAACGTTTCACTTGGCACATAATCTTAATAATAGTGTGTCAAATCAAAGAGGCTAGAGTTTTCAACATTGCGTGCGAAATGTAACGCTCTTAGCACGATGATCATCGAAACTTGATTATAATCTGGAAAACACCATGTTTCTGGAGTGTCACGTCATCATAATGGTCGTGGAATTCTGGTATAACTGTTAGATACGAACTAATGTAACAGCCAGGGTTTTGACAAAATCCAATTTTTTTAATTTAGTGCTCAGTGGTGTGGAGAAAATGAGAAAGTTTTGCTATTATTATTGAAATACAAATGTTTCAGTATGGTCAAGCTATTCATAATATAATAATTTGATATTTTTATACAGCTAGGAAGATATTTTTAAAAAATCGCTATTTTCTTACATTATTTCTTACATTATTTTTTCAAACTTTGTATATGTGTATAAAATTGAATTATAAGCAACTTTTTGAAATTAATTTTTTTGATATCTTGCCGTTTTACCCCACTATTTGCCTTTTCATAGTGATTTTTTTCAATTTGCCGCCATACCAGCGATCACGTTACATGTGTCAAAATCGATTTTTAGGTTATCGGACATGCACAAACTTTCTCCAAGAATCTTTTTACCAATACTCTAATAATAAACTTTTCTCCCATATGGTACATACTTTTTGGCGGTCACTGTATACATAGGAGTTCACAACTTCTATTTAAATAAGGTAAGCACTACTTATTATGGTTCATAGCAAAATACCCAAGCTTAATGTCTTTTCCAGCACCAACAATTAACCTACGACTAGCGCTTGAGCGGGGTATCCAGATTTTAGCTGTAAGCGATACTTGCTATCAAAGCTGTTTCCAGCATGAGCGATACATTGTGAAAAGCTATGTAGCAATGATTATCAACGAGAGTATAGCGGATAATCAAATGAATGGAAAGAGCTCGCCTGAATGGTAGCTGTAGATGTCTTCTTGTTCGCTGGTCATCGGCAAGACTACACCAAATGAGGAGACCCCGAGGAGGTAGCGGATCACCGAAAGCCTTCGGGGCTTACAGTAGACTAATGAGTGGAGAAAGCTTGGTCCTCAATTGTCCAAAGTGATACGAGGTAACCGGAACTAACAGGCATGAAATAGCGTTTCGGTTATACGAGCAAATTCTACGGCAACCTTTAGGGTAAGCAAAAGGTATTGAGAGATGACTTCAACAGCAATTATAAGAAGGTATTTTAGGACAGTAAGATAGACCTTTCTGCAGATGGTGTGTGGCCTAAAGTGATGTCTTGGAGTAAAGCACCTTTTAGAGAGCTGAATAATATATATCCACAGAAGTGTTCCTCCTAATCCGCGCGATTACAGAACTTATTCAGCTCTAACTAATTGAACTGGTCAAATCCACCAAAGGTGAGAGTACTTCTTTCTTTCAAGAGCGACTCTGGCCATGTGCCTCTCCAAGGTTAGAAAAGGATTTTCACAAAACAAGGGATTTCCTTTGTAGAGTTCTGACAACTTGTCACTTGTCCTTTTTGATGTTCCCTGACGAATGAGAGTACTTGGACCAGTGATTATGAATTAGTTCAAATCATGATCAAGTAGTTCAAGTCATGGATACAGTAGTACAAATCATGATCAAGTAGTTCATCATTAATTTAAATGGTACTATGTTGAGGTTCATTGGTTACCCTGAGTTTGGCATTAAGGTTATAATGAATAACCCGAATAAATAATTATTAGAATGTTTATATGTTGATTTTCATCATGGAAGTTGCTCATATATCGTACTCAGCTGCTCCTTAACCTGGTTGAATATAAGAATAGATTCACTTTCATGATACTGTGAAGGTGATTTGGGCTATACAATTATCTGTTTTGTAAGGCTTCTGCGCACCGAAAATGGGAATAACCACTTACCAAATCTAAGCACAAGTGAGTACCTCATAAACTGAGCCTATATATAGTGTGATTACTTCATTTTCAACGGTAAGCTGAAGCTAGTCTGCAGAAGCTGCATCGTAGATGCATATTATTTAATCTGAAAGGTAATTTGATGAATGAGTCCTGCACTATTTTCATTGAGTTGTCTGAGCCATTTAACTAGATAGTTCGACCCGTAACAAAATTTCATGATGAGTGTTTCTAAAATTGAATAGTCTCCAACGTAGGCGACTCAGAACATAATTAAGAAAGCAATACACAAAAGCTCATTTTATTTCAACGAAGTCACAGTTTGTCCTACTTATTTTATTAATGCTGCTTTCGTGTTTCGCTTTTTCATGTTCATGGCCGCCTGCTTTCAAGGGTATATACTTTTGAGAAGACTCATAATAACACATCTTGTATTTTCGATTCCTTTCGGAATTCTTCAAAACTGTTCACACCGAGTAATCTGATAATTAATCATTTTTCGTCATGACAAAGTGAAACGAATGTTTCCGTTTGAGAAATGGCAGTTGTGGGCATTTCTTTGTGGGTACTATTCCTTTTTTAGGAGTTTTTTTTATATTTGTTGGGATATATTGGAGCTGCAATTACATGAGAACCTCAGTTTTCAACTGTTTCGCACTTTGAAGCTTCCTCTGGTAAATTCTAATATCGTTTGTCAGTTGTGATGATATGAGTTTGAATACCATGGCCAACTTTGTTGGATTGAACAATCAACTATATTTCCGCCAATTTTCAACCGATTTTAAAAGCTATATCACAAATTGCGTGTTCTTCTGGATTATGGAAAATATGTACAGAGTGTCATTTGATAAAAAAAGTTGGGGACACTTTCGGTTAAACCAGAAGTGGTGTATTTTCAGTAGTGGCGTCAAAATATTCGTATTGAAGTACTATAGCGACATACCAAATTTGAAATCTGTATCTTCAAAACTATAGAAAAATTGGGGGACGTACCTCACCTCGTGGTCACCCGGTTAGAGATGATCCTTATCAAATTACAAAATATGAACCAAATCGTTGGAGGTGTTTCCATGTTTCAAAATTTGAATGTTTTCTTCATTTGTCTAATACAGCATGATTGTTTGTTAATTTTAATTTTCAAATTTTTGGTGTGTTATTCAATATTCGTTTTTTATTTCAGTATAAATACTTATATAGTAATGGTAAATATGTAGTTCCTGGACGTGCTCTTTATCGAAGACACGTATTGGTGATGGTGATCTCATATTGTCGCCATAACAACAAAACAACAGTCTTCTCTTCTATAACTTTATTGAAATTCAATATATCATTCTGACTATCCCTATATAAACTTAAAGAAACCGGTGGAGGAGCAATTATTAGATGAATTAATACCGATCTGTCGATAATTGGACGAGTTTCTAAGTTCTCTCGCTGAATGTCCGTTTTGATTTATCTCCTTGGCGTAATGAATGACTGCGTTTAATTGCTGCATTTCTATTAATTTATGTTCATTAGAGCCCTATAAATTTTGCGGTTGCATTTGCTCGTAGTGAAAATGAATTTGTCGAGTGCACCTGAGTGAATCAATGCACGGATGGATATTCTATCTGCATCGTTTAGTATATTATGAGTAACATCTAATGGTATATTTATAGATCGCAGATTGAATCAAACACGATTTAATTGCTTATTTATTATCAATATTGTGATCTTGCGTTGTTGAACCTTGGAATCGCAATTAAATGGCATTTCTTGTATTCAATTTCGTCCGAAGCAAAACAATGGAAATATAAAACCGCGTTTCTGCATATATTACGGTCCAGATATTTCTCATATTACGAGATTAATAATAATAATAATAATAATAATATTTTTTTTATTACCATCAATCACAAGCAATATTACTAATAATTTTCATGGAACAGTTTCATGAATGAGGCAAAGGGTAGTTCGGTTCAGTTTCCGGCCAAGGCCGAATCTGGTCTTCCACCGACACCACTAAAACTAACTAAACTAGAGTATAAGAAAAAAAAAAATTTCAGAGACCTAGGTGTTACAAAATGTATGCGCTTATACAGAAAAGAGAGAGACGGCGTAAGGGAGAAGTGTATGTTAGAGAAAGAGATATAGAGAGAAAGAGAGAGAGAGAGAGATAGAAAAAGAAGAAAGGGAAGTAAATGAATCAAATGTATATCACTGAATGCTCAGCAAATATTTTTTAAACTTCCACTTGAATGACATACCACCTATATCAAAATATGTTCTATTTATTTTGAAGATATTATTAATGCAAACTGCTGACGTATAGGTGAAGCTCTTTTTAAACAATGCCTTGGAGTGCTTGGGTATAGTTAACAGTGTTTGTCGTCGAATATTTATATTATGGACATCAGCTCTGAATGATAGTTTGTCATAAAGATACGGTGGAGTTTTAGTTTTAAGTAAATTAAGGCACATGCATGCTAAATGAAGATATCTCCTATTGAACATGTTCAACCAACGTAGATCTGTTAATTTATGTGATATATGTTGTCGACTCCTGATTCCACAAACTAAACGAATACATGAGTTCTGTACTTTTTAATATTAATTGTGTTAGAATCACTCAAGAAAAATAATTATTTTTGAAGAGTTTCCTGATATATGGAAATTGTAAACAATAACAACACATAAAATAAATATTTTTTTAAGGAATGAACTTTTCTGGTTTGTTCACCTGTCTTCCGGATCTTGTTCATCTTCTTTGTTTTCGTCGCAAACAGAAACGGCATGTCTATCAACCAGAATACTTTCCCTCTTGTTTCCTATACTCTTCTATTCGTCACCTTCGGTAGATGTAATTTCCAAAGAAAATAAACGTTGAAATGGCCTGATAATTTCAGAATTTCGAGTTTCTATACGAGCAACTCTTGATACTTTGTCGAGTCCGGGAAAAATATTTAAAATTATTTATTATATTGGCCAATCAACTCGTTTCATATTGTCAGATCCATTGAGAACTATACCTTCAATTTGCAGCCGGTTTTCATTGCGTCGACTAGTGTTGAACAGTTCTGCCAGATACTCGTTCTTGAATCGTTTTCGTAAGTGTTCTCTCACTTTTTGTACATATCGGAACCTACAAACCAAATGACTTCTACTAATTTTGTCTAAATCTGGAACCTCTGAATTTCCTATGTCCTGTAAAAACATGATTGGTATTGAAGGAATCATGTCATTCGAATCTTCGGAAATATAAGTTAGAGGTCGAGAGTTTATTGTATCTTCACAGTCACAGATTAAAGTTAACAATTCTCCATAATGTACTAAAGCCCTTCCTAAATCCCCACCAGGCAGCTGTCGGTGGAATGAATTTCCATTTAATTCCCTCCACATTGGAACACATTAAAATCTGATCCCAATCGATTTTTAAAAATGATTATTTGCACCTATGAAGTTAGTTCCATTGTCCAAATATATTATTGATGTTCTTCCTCGTCGTGCAAATAATCTCCTCAAACTCATGATAAAACTATCGGTAGATGAAGAAAGTATCAATTCAAAGTTTATATTGTACACGTGACAATCAAACCTTTTTTCGTTATCTTTCAGATAAAGTGGACCGGACTTCAAATACAGCAGCACCCTTGATATACAGAATTTCTGTTGGAGTATGCTGAGTAGTATTCGGGTTTCAGCATGACAAGAAAGTCTATGTTGTTCTTCAATGAGTCTCCTCTCGATTTCATGTTTGTATGGTAATAAAATGGGGTCCTTTTCAAATCTGTATTGGAAATTGAATTTCCATTACAGCACGTACGTAGAATCAAACTCCCTCTAGAAGCCTGTCCTTGTTTGAAATCGATAAGACGAACCGTTTTTGAGGTATCAATTGGCTCTTTTACCCCTAAAAGCGTCTCAGGCGTGATCGCGCTCATGGCCTCTTGAAAATTGTGGTTTGGTATATAGGGATAAAACTCCAATGTATTCATTACTACATCTAAGGTTCCAAACAGTGCAGTGAAAAAAAATTTTAAAATTATTTATAAAATAAACATTACCAAGTATTCTTTGTTTTTGTCAAGATACCTGTCATACGAGGTATGGTTATGTCAAGTGATACGTGTAATTTTCAAGCAAAGAAGGGGAATGGCGGGACAACTATTTACGTCAGCACTGTATATCAACAACCTTTGAAGAATTTCAGAATTTTTTGGTAGATTTTAATATTGGTTATACATGCAGATGACAATTTTAAATAATTTCATTCTTGAATATTAATTATCATATATTATTATTTTTCCCATCATATTTGAGAAATACGTATCGTAACTAACTTGTTTCGCCCTCAACCATTTCCTCGAACATACACATATTGGTTTCTTTCATTTTGAGGGCTGCCGTTCGTAAGGGAACGACAGCTGGTTAACGGAAAAAACAATTTTAACAAAAACAACAATTTCAACAATATATAATCCAGTACGATTGGGTTTTGACACGAGGATCAATTGTAGCACCACCAAACTTGGTATGCTATTGTTGGAACCATGATAAACACGAAAAAAATTACCGAAACATATTCTTTTTATTTTTTTTAATTGAATTATCTTTCATCTTGTTGAAATTGTTTCTTCGTAAATCTTTCCGAAAAAACAGCAAAAAAATTATAATTTTTTAAAAATTTTTTCATGGGTTCCACCCTGATTTTTTTGGAAACTATTTTTTTCTAACAATAAATGATGTCAAGAAGTTATGTGCCGAGTTTCAAAGTGCTACGATTCATTCTTCACTTGTAGCTTACATTTGTTTGTGGTTACTTACTGTACTAATATCATTAAAAAGCAGTATCACAAAACATTAGGTTTGTTCTGGTTCTGAACAATATTGGTTCTAGGACGTCAGGATCATACGCAGTTGTTGGGAAGTGTTCACTTCCACTTTATGTGAAATATACCCTGAGATAAAATTGCTTTTTTACAAGTACCTATAGTACAGCTCTCAGAGTATGATATAACTGAACTGCAAATTAATTAATTAAGTCCATGAAATTTGATATAGGGTTGGCTTAATAATAGAGGAACAGGTATCCATTGAGTGACCTACTTTGTGAAAATCGCGAAAATCTTGTTCAACGGGTTTTCCGACGCTTTTCCGGCCTTAACTCGAAAAAAAAATGGAAAAAGGAAAAAATATGAGACCAAAAATGAAGCTAGGGAAATTGGAACAAAAAAGTTTTCATACACTTTTTCCGAAAATTTTTACGTTTAATCGAAAAATTAAAGAGAAGGAAAAAAATGCATCCACTCCATTTGATCGAAAATCCCAAGGTAAAATATGAAAAGTTGTTGAAAAGGGGGAACATTTCCATGAAAATTGAAAAATGAAAATGTGATTTATTTGTTTATGAATACCTCCCAAGAGGTTATCTTGAACGATGGAAAATAGCGACTAAAGTTTGTCTTTCAGTCGCAGATGATTCCACAACAGATTTTATGAATGTCCTATTCATATTTTCGAACTAAAATGAAAAGTTGTTTTCTTACATTTTTATGGTTGCAATAAGAAAACACACAGGAGGGAATATTTCGGTTTATATTTTATATTTATATATTTCACGTCAGGAAGTGACGTCCCAGGACTTGTAATTTTCGAAACCAGAACAAACCTATTAGAAGGTACAGAATAGCTTCTGTCTTACCTTGAAAATGCCATATCATGCACTATTTTGAATCATAAGGCTTGAATAAAAAAGTAGTCGAAAAAAGTTTATGAAGTAATTGTTATATTTGAAATATTTGTCAGGAACTCATATCTCTGATCCCTTTCCACCATTTCAATAAAATGTGGAATCATTGTGTCCAATTACTTCCCTAGCGAAATCAAGCAAGTTAAGTAAAATATTGTTTATTTGAAGTGTTCATGACATAGGTACTATTGGATTGTTTAGAATAATAAAATTTGGCTTCTTTTTCAACTTCACATCAAATTCAAGAATCTTCAAACAGTCCACTTCCCATATACGCCCATCCTCTACCAACAGTGACACTCCGCATACTTCGGAAATATGCCTCCTTGATTGACACATTCTGCTTGCTTATTCATTTGCGTGCACTGCGTTTCGCAACTCCATTTGCAGTCTTCTCTGCTCATCACATTCCATGTGTCTGCGATTACCGCAACACTCATTGCTAGAAATACCAGGAGAACGATGAACTTTTTCATTTCACACTGATCACTGATCACACCGGTATTATATCCGGATCTATTTGATACTCTTTGTTTCGTAGGATCGACGGTACGTTAGGAACGAGTTCTTGGTCGGAAATGGACGCTAGTTGCTAGTTGCGTATATTATAAAAGAGTTTATCTGGTGGGTAAACTACTGGTTTGCACGACGTTCTGAGAATGCCAATGATTGGAAAAACCGGAATGCCTCAGTTGCACTACGCGAACGTCATTCTGAAAATCCTGTTTCATTCACCAAACATATTTGTGCTTATATTATTTATCCGTCGTGTTTCGAATAACAATCGATGCAACTTCTCGTTCATATTTCCTACTAGCGGACTTGGCAGAAGTTGTCTTGCCCGAACATTGAACACGAGGGGGAAACAACTCTTTCATCATAACATTTTCATTAATTCATTATTAATTTTCATTAAATACATTATTCAAGTAATTCTTCGTTGCTTTTCATTTTTTGGACATCGTAAATTCTGGAAGATTATTCAGATACGAATCTCATACTCATAACATATATACTGCAATCTCACCTAAATATGAACCGCAGTCATTGGAATAAAAAAAACATGAATGCACTCAGTTCGACACTTTATTTTGAACAATCTTGAGATAATAATATTTCCTTCTGTTTTTTGTATGTGTAGGATTTTATTTGTAATGAGTACTTTCAATGAATTTGAAAAAGCTACCTACATATAAAACTTGTCGTGCATAACACAGCAGTTCTCGAGTCTACTCAAAATACTGTAAAATTATTCATGTAAATGAATAAAAAAAGATTATCTTGCAGATTCAAACCCAGTACTCATCGCCTTGCATACAGGTTCGAGCTTTTGTATCGAGCATCAGACCCCTAGGCCATTACAGATTTACGATTGAAATGTTTACATGAATAATTTACACTACTCAAAATATTCAACTCTTATATCATGCCTTTTCAATGGTTTTTTCAAAAATAACTCGTCAGCTGATGGTGATTTCCAGAATCGACTTTAATTGTTCAAATTGGTATATAAGATTCAGCACCTAAATTGTCAAGACTCATAAAATGACAACTTAAAATACGTTGCTGACAATAGCAACAATTCAAGTAAGTACCAAAAAAATTCATGAAATGGCGCTATATGACATTATTAGGACTTTTATCAGTATGAGAGCAAGTAAGAAATAATTTTTGTGTGTAAAATATCGTTTTTTCAGGAAAGAGGCCGGTATAATAGATGAACTTAATAAGCAAAACCTGAGCTACATACAGAATTTGATCCAAATCGTCATAGCCGTTTCCGAGATGGAAAATATATTCAATCATTGCTCGTTCAAAAGATATAGAATATTATTTTTCCACAACCGTTTCAGAATTTGCCAATTTTTTATTATTATTATATTCTTTTAGGAAAATATGTATATCCAAGATTTGTAACATGCTATCAGGGAGTGATAGTTATTTGTTGCATAAGTGTTTTTAGCATTTTATTATCCGACAGAACAACTATTTACTTGGCTGATACTGCGACAGACATTGAAATCATTAAGTTTCTCAAGACACAGATAATAGGTGTCCCACTGAGATACGCCTAGGCTCCGTGAGTTTTTATTCATTTCTCTATAGCTAAAGAAGCGGTGTCCAAAATTCAATGATCGCCATTTCGTCTCGTGATCACACAAGCATTCCTCCAAACAAATACTTCAACAAGGGAAAATATGTATATTTCCAAAACAAATAACAAAAAATGTTTCTTGTATTAGCCACGAAAATAGTCGCGTTCGACAGACATTTGCGTTGTATTTATCAGAAATTGTCCCGTCCAGCAAACTTCTCGAACTTAATCGTCGATATCTTTACTTTCCCTCAATACTTCTAGAATTATTCCAACAAACGTGGTAGCATCGTTGAACGTTAGAACTTGTGAGGAAATCCAGCATAATTTCGATAAGATAATGTATAAGCAATAAACCCTGACCGTTCGGCTTGGTTTGGTACTCGGTTTGGCATCAATCATGGGCGAACTGACATTTCACCGGTTACTAAACGTTGATTGGCGAATTGGTGACCAATATCGCGAGTGAGACCAGCCGTTCGACCTCACTCGGTACAACAATAATTTGCACCAGCCATGGCCTCTTTTTTCCGCACGCTTACAGAATTTCAACCATTCCATCAAAGATCACGTTTAGCAGAACATGAGCGTACCGTAGTTGCGTTCGTCTAGTTTTAGACAAAAATTAATCTCTGTTAAGGTGGATTCATGCAAGCATAAATCTAAACTTGAATGAATTTAAAACTAAAATTAAGAATATAAAACAGTGTAATGAAATGGAGGTGTTCACGCAAAAAATTAAGCAATTAAAATTAACATTAAAACTAAGAAAGATGGCCAACTTTCAACTAATAACTTAATTTCTTCCATAAATTAGAAACGGCGCATGCGTAGTCTCTTCACTCACAGCTGATTGATTTCAAAGAGGAAAGAGGTTGTTTATGTTCACAATTTCAGCATAGGTTGGACGCCAAATTTTCTATATATCTCTTATTCCTCACAACACCAGAGGCTCCGGCAGAAGCAATAATGTACTCAATACTAAACCATACTCACTTCTCTTGGTGATAGTTTTCATGCTGTACTGTAAACACCAGACCAGAATAGATAAAACAAAAAACAACAAACCACGATAATCTCAGGTTAGGGTTCACCTTCTGTTTTCTGATCAAAGAATACCGTTTCAAAAATTGACAGTTGGAACGGTATGCTCATGTCTAGTACTTTCTTAATTTCGTTAAATTCATGCTGCATGAACACCGTCATATTCTTAATTTAAAGTTCATCTAAATCTTAAATTCATTTTAGTTTTATTGATGTTGCATGAATCCACCTTATATACGTGTGATTGGTGAGGCTTCCTATTGATGATAAATGCAATTGTGGATTTTCCAGCTGTAATTTTTTTAAGGTTTGATTCGTAGTTTTGTTTTCTACTGAACTGTAACTTCAAATGCCGATACGTGATATGCAATGTGATGCTTTGATGAGCGTACGCAATAAGGTGCGTACAGACCTGCGCGCCGAGCAACACGCGCGGTGTGCGCGCCGCGCGTTCGTTGCTCGTCCCATTGTTTGTTGGAATAATCATTTTTTTTTCAATGTGTTAGTTGAAATCATGATTATTAAAGTTTCTTAGACTTTTTGTGCAAAATATTTCACTTTCGGTTGTGATAATATATGAATACACTTGAACTTGCAATTGAAAATACATTTTTTTTACGATATTTCGGTGGTCCAGTAAAAAAACTGAAAAGGCGTAAGAAACTTGACTGAATTCCAAAATGGAATGGGTATAACACTTTTTTTTGTTCAGGATGCACGCCTCTGAGTGTAGGTTTCAAGATGAAAAGGATTCAATCCTCGTTACCACTGATTTTTTGTAAGAACTTTGATGTGATGCTATAAAAATTACGTAATAACCCGTTATTAATTTAATGGAATTTATTTTTTATGGTGCTGAAAATTGGGTTCTCATCAATCAAGTCAGTGCTTTTATTGAGTTTTATTAACTGCAAATTATAATAAATGAAGGTTTCGAGAGCAAATTCATGTTTTTTTGAGAATTTCGCCGAAATCATAAATTAAGATTAAGTATCGATTGGCGTTATATAGATTGTTCCTTGATGGATGTGAATTTCATTAACACCATACGACTATAAAATGCATATATCATATTTTATGTACCTGTCAATTCAGTGTTACCTACTTACTTGTTGATAGTTTTCCATGGCGATGTGTTTTGCACAACTATGGTCTATGGGCTCTTCGACATATACTATGTCCTCTTTGATCATTTGCATCGAGTTTTAAAATTATAATAGTTTCCTTGGTTGGAATGAAGAAAATATAGATATAATAAGTAAAGAATAAGAAATAAATGTGATTACTTACATTTCATACGTCCATCTCTCAATGGTTGAAAGATTTCTACCTATTTAAATTTTTCACTAACGTCTCAATTTCTTGAAATCGAAATTGTCTTCAGGTGAATATTGACAAATTAAGAAGCTACGCGATGATTAACAGGTATGTCAGTCTGGTGTAATTACGGTTTAATTACGCGCGGTCTTGTGGCGCGCGTGGTTTCGAGCTTTTGCTCCCGCCAAAACGGACAATCAGCAGTCTTCACACGTTTTTAATTTCCACACTCGGTTGCGTGATGGCACCATTGGCTTCCATATAGGCGGTGTCTATAAATTTGCGTTTGAACCAAATTTCTTTTCTATGGAGAACACTAGCCTCGTCCCAAAGAATTCTGTGGTGCTCTGTCCATTGTTGATTCCACTTTGTATGTTCGGTTATACTTGGGGATAATGGCCTCTTGGTCTCCCCGACATAGGAATATCCACATTCACATGAGACCTCGTAAATACAGCAATTGCTGGAATTTGTTGTGTTTTCTGGTTTCATATTGGTCAGGAAGCTTCGTGAGGTACTGCCGGACTGAGAACAACTCTTGATGAGTATTGTATTCGTTCTCGGTTCTTTAGATCCTCTCAGAGATACCCCTGATGTAGGGAAGGATGAGAACGGAGTTTTGTGGTCGATCTTCGATTGTCTTGTTCTTTTCGAGTTGTTTCTGCGTAGGACGTAGGTCCTTTTTGTAGACCTTTTCGATATTTTCAACGTTAATGAATTATAGACACAAAACAAAATTTTTCTGATGTATGAGACCTTCACTTACAGTTTATGAAAGAAAATTTCAAATCCGGCGGTTAGTTGTGTAGGATATTTCAACACGTCCTCTACTATTTTCACTTGGTTTGTTTCATATTCTTTCATTTTTGTTTATTTTAATCGTAGAACCGTGCATGACCTGTAACCCGTGACGTGTTTTCTAAAATCATGACATTTTGTTCGAAATGAAAAGATATTCGGTTGTCAAAGGACCACGCACACTCCTTATGCAAAAAGTCTTTCGGTCAAATTTTCCAAATTTTTAGTATGTTGTTGAACTCTGCTTCCTGAACAAAAGTTACCATAGGCACACAAAAATTCTATGTATAGTTTACGAGATACAGAGTGTTGAAGTTGTAAGATGGAACGTTAAGGCCATTATTGGCTGAACTTTATTGCTGGGAATATCACAAAATTATCGGTGGATTTTCGATCTACACCATACTACTATACTTGGCCAGTACAATCTTATATTTTTCAAGCATTTTTTAAAACTATATACAGGGTAAATCATGACTTTTTCCGAGTTACACAAAATGAAAATAATTTCAGAATGGAGCATCAACGTCATGAGTCGGATCGTATGAAAATTGAATTTTCTGTGTTCAGTATATCCGATAAGATTCACTGATTCCAAAAAATATGATTTTCCCTTAAATATACAGGGGAGATTGAAAGTATAAGTGTATCTGTTATATATTCTTTGGATTACATGATTGGATTAATTCAGTGCACCAGTTATATGTGCCATGTAGCCACTTGACAGGACGTAAATTTTGAATATTATACAGTGTGACTTAGGAATACACGAGACTAATATTACCTAAAATTAGCGAAATACCGTGTATAAAAAACTAACCGGTCAATTTTCCTTATTTCTTCACACTGTATAGGGGATATATCACATGAACTTCTGTGAAAAATACAGGAATTTTCTGTCTAGTTTTCAATTAATGGATGGAGATGCTGAAAATCCGATCGTATGATTATTCATTTGAAGGATAATTCAAACTAATTCCTCACAAAGTAGCTCCCAACTTTTTTCCCACTGAGAGTATACAGAATAACTATTCAAATAGGGCTAGTCGGAAGTAAGAAATACGGGGTCGGTCACTTAAAATAATGATGTAACTATATAAATTCACACTATGGACAAATTCAATATTGATTCTTTCTTCCTTTATACTTTGAAAAGAAAACGGAAAGTTCCTTTACCATGAAATCAATGAAAGTCATGCTAATGGAATTGGTGAATACTAACAAATATAAAAATATTATCTGCTATCGGAATATTGAACAATTTGGCCACTCTTCAGTGAGGTTTCAAATCTGTCATGTGAGGTATAGGTTGAGAAAGGCTTAAAAGGCATACCATTGCACTGGCCAAGTATAGTAGTAGGGTGTAGATCGAAAATCCACCAATAGGATTTTAGGATATTCCCAGCAATAAAGTTCAGCCAATAATGGCCTGAAATTTCCATCTTACAACTTCAACACTCTGTATCTCGTAAACTATACATAGAATTTTTGTGTGCCTATGGTAACTTTTATTCAGGAAGCAGAGTTCAACAACATACTAAAAATTTGGAAAATTTGACCGAAAGACTTTGCATAAGGAGTGTGCGTGGTCCTTTACTTAGGCTCAAAAATAATAATTTTTTTTAAGAAAAATCAATTTTTCCAGCTTTGAATGATGAATATCAATAGGTGCATACAAACCGATTTCCAAAAATTCCTATCGTGGTGGTGTAGAATGCAATTATGATTCTAATATCCTCATAGTACAGTAACCACAGACAAATGTAAGCCTCAAGTGACATCATATATTGTTGGAGAAAAAATTGTTTTTTAAAATATCAGGGGTGGACCCCAAAAAATTTTTATTTATAATTTTTTTTATTTTTTTTTGCTGTTGTTTCGAAAAGTATGAGATTTACCAAGAAACAATTTCAACAAGGTGGAAGATAATTCAATTCTCCACGAGAATATATATATATATATATATATGTATTATAAATAAAATAAAAAAATATAAATATATATATATATATAATTAGTGGGGCTTTGCAGCAAAATCAAAGAGTACTACTTTAAAGTTTGTCCAAGCTTTCGGAAATTTAATAAATCATTTCCATCATCAGGGATACTACAAATTGCATGTGTAAGTAATATAAAAAAATATATATGTATTGTTAACTTACATCTTTGTTGAGATTGTGAGACGCGATGTTATTCAACAATGAGTGACACATTGTGCAAAATGAAGGTTGATATAAAACATGTAAAATTGGTAGGATGTCTTAAAATTTTTTCATAAAATACGTTACATTTAAAATTGTTAGAGCATTGCTTTGGCCTGGTGTGGTCAAAATAAAAATTTTTTTTAACAATTTTAAATGTAACGTATTTTATGAAAAAATTTTAAGACATCCTACCAATTTTACATGTTTTATATCAACCTTCATTTTGCACAATGTGTCACTCATTGTTGAATAACATCGCGTCTCACAATCTCAACAAAGATGTAAGTTAACAATACATATATATTTTTTTATATTACTTACACATGCAATTTGTAGTATCCCTGATGATGGAAATGATTTATTAAATTTCCGAAAGCTTGGACAAACTTTAAAGTAGTACTCTTTGATTTTGCTGCAAAGCCCCACTATTTACTAGTTCCATACCTAACTAGTCAGCAACGACTACCCTTCCTCTATATATATATATATATATATATTATAGTAGAAGGAAAAGAAAGTGTTTATCGTTCCTGAAGACTTTTACTTCCTCATGTAAATATAACGTATGAGTATCTGAGTACCCAAAATGTGTTTCGAATGCATCCGAAAGTCATGGATATTTTAGTTGATATGAAATAGTTATACTGAAGCAGGAATCAGTACCCTCTTTGGACCATATGCAACGATTTTAGGCTAGTGAGACAAGTCTCACTTATACATGCCAAGGAAAAAAGTGGGTTTTACTCCTGCCTCAGTTTTCAACTCACCCATAATCCCGGTAATTTCTTCAGTTGAAAATAATCGCTCATACACATCCTACATGAAAAAGGAAGTATGTGGTTTGCACTTCACAATAGTGTAAAAATATATGCAGGATATGAATAAGCGATTTTTTGGAACATTTACTGAAGAGAATGCCAGGTTTATGGGTAAGTTGAAAATGAGGCTGGGGTAAAACAAGTTTTTTTTTGGCATGTATAAGTAGGACCTGTCACACTACTTTGAAATTGTTGTATATAATAGTCCAAAGAGGGTATGGGTTGCTGCTTCAGTATAATAATTGTGTAACACATAACCAGACCAAGTCTCACTTTCTGAACTCACTGAATGGTGTTCCACAGGGCTCTATTCTTGGGCCTCTGCTATTCGTAATATATACTTCTCAGTTTCCTAATTGCTTACAGTTCACAAACATTCATAGCTATGCTGACGATACGCAAATCTACTTGCAGTTTGATAAATTCTCGGTAGCGGAGGCTTGTCAAAGAATCAATGAAGACCTTGAATCTCTGGTTAACTTATCCAAAAAATATTGTCTTACAGTTAATCCCACTAAATCGCTTGTAATGCTCTTTGGTAGATCAGCAATGAGAAAGCGCTGCTTAAATAACATAAGTATTAGTATTGATAACTTGCAACTACCAATGAAGGACTTTGCAAAAAAGTTCGGTCTGATGTTAGATCATACTCTTAGATTCTCGTCCCATGTCTCGCTCATTTTGAAACGAGGATACTGTAATATTAAGTCAATTTATCGCATTAGAAAAATACTTAATCAGAAATCAAAATTATTACTTTGCGAAGCTCTTGTCCTCTCTCATGCGAATTATGCCGATGTGGTTTATGGTCCTTACCTTCTACAAGCTGACAAGAGAAGATTGCAAGTCTTACAGAACTCTTGCCTCCGACTCATTACTGGCACGCGTAGAAGGGATTATGTGTCTCACCATTTAAATACTCTAGGTTGGCTGAACATGGAATCCCGGCGTATTTTTCATGCTTGCAACTACTATCATAAAATCATAACACAGACTAAACCGGCTTATTTATACAATAAAATTAATTTTCGGACAGATATTCATAACCTGAACCTACGATTTAGGAACCTGTTGACGCCTCCTCGGCATTATACTTCTCATTACCGTGGTTCCTTTTCCTTTTTCATAACCTGGCTATACAATCGGCTTCCCAACGATCTAAAGGATTTGTCTACTTTCATTTTTAAAAAACGATTGAAAAGTTACTTATTATTGCATAAAATTCCAAATATTTCTGGATTTAAATGTTGAATTTGCCAAAAAAAAGAAAAAAAAAATTATTCACTAGGTATATCGCTCACTTTCTAGGATCTTTCCATTATTGCTATTATTATTATTATTGTTGTTATTCTTATTAATATTGTTGTTATCATTATTATTATGATTATTATTTTTATTCTATACCCACCTCCTTGAATGAAATGTACCATCATGATGATATATTATAATGCGTTCAATTTTATATTTACTTACCATATTTAGTTTGATTGTGTATATATGATTTCTGGAATCTTATATACATTTTTCATGGTTGGATGGAAGAGCAAGGTCTGATTATGGTACTCCAACATAATCATACATTGAATCCTGCCATTTGATAGGATATGCTATTTTTTTTATGCAGCTCTGTAATTTTAATTTAATTTTTGTATTCCTATCAATAAAATCTATTATTATTATTATTATATTTACTAAATTATTCATGTTTTTCGGATCATCCGCAAATATCTCCGTGAAGTGCAACAAAACACATTTTAGGTACACAACTACCCGCATATTATGTTTGCATGACAAAGTAGGAGTCTTAAGAAACGATATGAACTTTTCCTTTTTCTTCTCCGTTCATTCTTAGCAGAGTTATGACCAATCAAATATTCAGCTCCGCCAGAACTTTCAGCGCCGGTAAGCATGAACTTGAAAGTTGTTGTCAGCGTGCAATCACGTTTTCTGAGAAAACTATCGCATTTCATAAGAAATTACTAGAAATAATTTTTGTGGAGAAATATAATTGTCTTTCACCTTGTTGAGTTGTTTTTCCGATAAATCATATACTTTCCAAGATTACAGCAAAAATCTATTTATTTATTTTTGAACGTAAAAAAATATGTTCCATCCGTGGAATTTTGGTAAACAATTTTTTTTTCGTGTTTATCATGAAACCAACTACTAGCATACCAAGTTTGGTGGTGCTACAATCGATCCTCGTCTCAATACCCAAGAGTACTGGATTATTAAAATTTCAGCAAATTCAATCGATGCCTAGAAACTGTATCCTTTGAATATCTTCATTAAGGCTACGTAAAACCGTCATTCTGTGATGCACTTGGTTGTGTATGACTAATGCAAACATTTTACATGTATTCTCTCGGTCTATTTTGGAATGATTAGTTTTCGAGTATTTTTGGAGTGAAGTAGCATCATTGTTTTGATGTTAAACGTGACGAGCTTATTAATTTCTTCAAAGTCTCTAAATCTCCACAATGTCACGTCGGTTTGTATTATTATTCAAAATTGATAACGGGACTCACGCTTTACTACGCTCGATGATGAATGGTATCGACAGTATCGACACCGATATCTCAATGTCAAGAGAGAAATTAATTGGGCTGTCATTGAAGTACGGTTTCCTACCGAAATTCTCTTCAAGTTTTTTATCATAATAATTGTCAATTACCATGGCCATTTTCAGCGGTATAGTTATAAATGTATTTTAAAAAGTAGGCCAAGTGAATTAGTATTATTGAGCTTCGATATTGTATACCATACCCATTTGCTATACATCTCCCTTTCTCATACAAGCTCTCAGATGAGTTTTTGAAGACTTTCCCCAGAGGCTTCGAATTGGCCATGCGTTGAGGTTCCAATTGGAAAGGGTGTTGCATTTTGTTTCTTTCAAGTATTTCAGAAAGTGCCCTGGACGCCTCCGAAACGGAAAGTGTTCTGATCATCTTCATGGAAAGGAAAAGGCGGTCGGTGTACCTCATCTTCCGTCAGAGAACTTTGGAAAGTGTTTGGGTGGGCTCTGGGTCGGAATATTGGAAAATATTTGGCAAATAATCATTCAGTTCGAAATTCTGCAGATTCGATTGGAAAGTGCTTTGATGGGGAATTTTCCTCGGATTGAATTGTAATGAAGTACTGGATTTTTCTCTGTTCATTTTCAGTTTATCTTTCCTATAATCTTCCAAAGCCTTTGAAGAAGTGTTGTGAAGTGATGGCTGTTTTTCTGTGTTCGTGATCTACTCTTCTTCTGATAGCATGTCAAGGTACTTGTTGGTTTGGATAGGTTCAGCTGGTGTTTCCACATCTTTGCTAGCTTCTGGCGATGGTTGCTGTATAAGGCTAAGGCTATTCCTGCACATCTCTTTCTCGAGATTGAAAGGCGTACTAGCGCATGCCCGTGGTCATTGGGCTGGTGGTTTTTGACTCCTCGTTAAATTTATCCTTGGTCTTAGGGGTCCTGTCAACCTAAATTCCACCCTCCTTAGTGTCATCTGAGGTGTAGTCTCAGATTCTAAAAGATGGCTTATGAATCAGATTTAGTTTCTCTGATTGTGTCTTCAGAATCGCCTCATACCACTTTATTCACTATACTTTCCATTTTTCTCCAGGTTCAACAGAGGAATGTGGTGGTTGGAATTCATCTTTTCTTTGGGTTTCCATAATACATATCATATTTCCCAAGTAATAACTTTGGTTTTGCTCTCAGAAGGTTCTGAAGACTATAACAATCATAGTTACGATAAAATTGTTTTGCTGTAACAACATCCATAAAATCTCTATAAAGCTGCGGGGTCCTAATCCTATGAAGGTTCTCAGGGCTATTTTTAAATGCTAACATAAAACCTTCTTGCCTTATTCGAAGGATTTTCAATATCTCCTGAAGTTCATTATAAAACCAAATCAAAGGCCTGTATGCTCTTAAAATAATCTGTTTGGCATGAAAATGTCTTTTTTGAATGAAGTTGGGTTATAATAATATTTTCCATAAATAACCGTAGCCAAATCGGACTCAAAGTATTCCGAGAATTATTCTAATTATGCAGTTGTAGGTTACGAAAAATAGGGCGACTAATTTACAAGTCAAAAATATAATGATGGCATCCTGACAGAGATCTTTATATTATATATGTCCATTTAACAACGTTAATTACCGAATATCCTCTGCGAATGAATTTTCTTTGACAAAATGATATCGGATAGGTGGTAAATCTACAACGCGCCCACATAACAACGCTCATGTTATTTCAGAAATTATTTTTACCAGATCTAAATACAAATAGATATCAAGAATTGTGTATTTTCTTTCCGTCTTACATACCAAATTACAAAAAACATGAGTTGAAATAAGACTCATCCCTACCTCATTCTAAAAAGCTGCACATATTGCCCTCATAATACTCTTTATCTCAAAATAAATAATTTTAAAATCATTTTCTCCTAAAAAAGTATGGTTGGTAATATTTAAACCGATTTCCGTAACATTTTCTTAACCTTAAAAAATTATCTTATATTATTATAAATATTATTAATATTATCTTAATAGTTATTTATGGTACTAGTGTGTTGTGTTGAAAATAAGTCACGCGAGAAAGATTTATACCACGAGGCCGTATAAATTCTAAAGTGACTTAGGAAACATAACACATGAGTGGCATACAATGTTTTATCCAACACATGACAGTTATGACCCATTGATAATGTCATTTTAGACAAGTAAACTATCAAATAACACACTAGTGAGTTATGGATTATAACTCACTAGTGTGTTATTTGATAGTTTACTTCTCTAAAATGACATTAGTAATGACAGTCATAACTGTCATGTGTTGGATAAATAATTATAAATTATCTGATCGAGATTCATGTCAAACCTTCTCTACATTCGTCTTCTCGTGATGGACGTATCTGGAATCGGTACTCGGAGTCTATACTCACCTGATATTTTTCTTCAATTGCCATATGAAATGGCCACTTCTTTTAAGAGTTTTCCATTTGTTTGGAAATTTAATTTTTGCGTGCTTCATGTTTAAAGCGACTCCTCGTCATTTGAGACTTCAAAATTATTTTGTATTTTGTATGTACACCGTTAAATTGTTGTGTAGGTTAAAATTACTATGTTTTTGGTCATTGTTTTGACTTAAGTAATTTTGTGTGTCAATTTTGTTGAATATTTAGTGATTATTGATATGAAATGAAATTATGGTACATGTACATATACAGAGTGACCTATTTGAAAGCGGTAGATAGAGCATCAATAGTTCTAGTTGAGTGACATAAATTCGAAATGAAAATTAAAATTTCAAGGCCTACTTTTATTCAAGGTCAAAAATCCAAAAAACATACTAGCAATTTTTTTAGATAGAATTAGACGGCGCCACTGGATTCACGACATTCTCAAGTGATTTATGTGAGAATTACGTAGGAATGTGTCCATGAATAAAAAAGTTATAAGTGAATGAAATTTGAAAATTATGTCAATAAATCAACAAACCTCTTCAATTTCAGAACTTTCATCAAAATTCTGACTCCACCATTGGATTCAGAATACCTCGAAATACATTTGGTCAGAATTTTATCAATAACTGTACATAAATAAAAAAATTATAAAATAATAAAAATGGAAATTAGTGGAATTTTAGGAAAATTTTATTTTATTATTTTATAATTGTTTTATATATGAACAGATTTCGATGAAATTCTGACCAAATATATTTCGAAATATTTTGAATCCAGTGGTGTTGTCAGAATTTTGATAAGTTTTGAAATTTTTATACCCATATAACTTTTTTATTGATGAACGCATTTCTACGTAATTTTTACATAAACCACTTGAAAATGTCGTGAATCCAGTGGCGTCGCCAAATTCTATTTTAAAAAATCGCTAGTATGTTTTTTGGATTTTTGACGTTGAAAAAAATTCGAAGTAGGCCTTGAAATTTTTATTTTTATTTCGAATTTATGGCACTCAATTAGAACTATTAATGCTCTATCTATTGAAAAAAAAACTTCTGAATCGGATAATAAATAATGGTTTTAGAGAGGTGGCCGCTTTCAAATGGGTCAGTTTGTATATATATTATTGTTCGCATAAAACTTTTGCCACCTTGATTTATTTATTACAGTTCAGGGGAGCTACTGGCGTTTAAGTAAAAATGGTTTTATCCTTTGATCTTATAGAGGTTCTCGGGAGTACATCTCAAAACCTCAATAAAACCTCATCGTTAATTTTATTACAGAACCATTGCATAAACTTGAGGAGTGCTATAAAACCGGTTTATCGTGTAGTGTATACAGCCACTGTAAAACCTTCATAAAATCAAATATACTCAAATGCTCAATGGTTTCATCTTATTGCCTGAATTATTGGAGTGTTTTGAAACCGATTCATAAATCTATTTGCTCTGGGAGCGTATTAGGAAGAATGTGTGACCACCATGAATCAAATTGGCTATTACCTAACCTTCATATAACTTTCATAAAACTAGGATAAAACCAGATGACCTAACTTTTGATAGGTCAATGACCAAGTGCATCATTGCTTTGCTCGACCGACTGGTATAAGGTTCTTTTCTTGGTATGTGTTGCTTCTTGGGTAGGGCATTTGTTCTATATCCTGGGAATTCAGAATGAGGTTAGATTCACTGTTTGTGTCTTTTGATTTAGGAAAGGCAATTGCTGTCACATCAATCAATTGGTCGTAATACAATGTTGTCTGTGTAAAATCATCGCAAATATCTGATGCATTTCCACGAAGCTTTTAATGCGTTATTATTTTTTTTCTTATCTTTCGTTTGTTTCAATTTTCCATCTATAATTAAGCTTTTTATATGTTCACCGACGTGAACAATGTTATGTCTTCTGGTTCGCAGTATGTTATTGAACAAAAAAATATATCTTCTGTCAGAGGTGTTGTTGTTTTTAATGTGGTGTTTGTCCAGTTTGAACATTTTTATCACTGGTTTTGACATCGAAACTGAAAGAGATCATGGAAAAGTGATTTCGGTATTTTATTACTCCGAAGCAGGTCGGTCGGTCCAACCGATATTTTACTTTCTAATGTATTACATGTGTTTCATTTTTTGAAGGCGGGACTTTCATCCTTGTGTAATTTAGTATTTATGATGTGGAGACTACAGTTTTATGTTATTGAAAATTAACTTCATCTAGATTCATTAGTTAATGATTCACTATCGTTTATGCAATTTTGTAGAGATTTTTTCTGTATATTATACATACAGTGTAGTCCCATACTTACCATGCTCACCATGGGTATCTTTTTAACGGTGAGAGATACGAGATTGGTTAAATGACACTAAATGTGGAGTTTATCAAGGCAAACTATAATGTGAAAAAATATTTTGATAAAATCTATTCGCCTTTGTTTTATACGCAAAATTTTGAACATTTTCATTTCTCCTCCGTAACTTCTTTTTTTATAAAAATATTCAAAATGCAATTTCACATTCTTATGGCAGTTTTTCAAGGAGATTTCGAAAAAAATATGAAATTTATACCAACTCGAAGTTTCCTGGAAAAACTGCTGAGAATGTAAAATTCCTCGGAAATTCCTACCCGAATATTTTCATAAATAAAGAAGTTACGGAGGAGACATGAAAATGATCAAAATCTGTTCTTTGCGTATAAAACAAAAACGAATAAATTTTATCAAAATGTTCGTTCACGTTATAGTTTTGCCTTGATAAACTTGATTAAAAAGATACCCATGGTGAGCATGGTAAGTAGGATACACTGTAAATGTACAATTTTGAAATAAGTACTTGGTTTCGCCGAAATGGAAAGTAAATCTTCTGAACTATTTTCTTTACGTTACTTGAGAACATATGTGACTTGTCTTAGTCCAATTAACAGATCGATCCTATGAATAGTTTTAAAGCTACAAGGGGTCAAAAATTCTATTTTTGCTCCTTTGGGTTTTATGCATTGATTTGTTTTTTGTGATCATCGAATTCGAAATAACTTCATTAGAAATGTACTACTCACATTTGAGTTATAGCTTATGAGTCCCTCCATTCCAATAAAAAATAAGAGCTTAAAAGGGTATTGCATTACAGCATGGCAAAGTTCATGGAAATACAAAAATATTAATACCATGATGGTTTTTAGTCCATACTATTATAAAGTTTTGGTTTTTGGAACTCTAAATCTTTTTTTTCACTGTTTTACTAAGTGTTATACAAAATAATATTTTTTTTTTCTCGTGAGTCTATTGACCTGATCATTTTTGTACGAACAGCTTGAAGACGAAAATTTCAGAACTTTTCACTCGGTGTAATTTTAGAATTATTCAGTGAAGACCATTATATGGAGCCTACAATATTTTCAATAAACTTCATCGTGTTATCAACATAAGTTATCTTGAAATATTTCCGTCAAACCAATCAAAATAACAGCGGAGCGGTGTGTCCTATTTAATCACTGTTGTGACAAATTTACGACTCGGATTGAGTCTGCATGGCACTTGAGTAATTTTTGTAATAGATTTATATTATGTGACTACTTTAATGGCCGTTAAAACAGTCAAGACCCATTAGTACGATTGTTCTTCATTGACTGTTGAGAGGAACTAAGCGGCAAAAATTGTTCATCTGATATTGGGTTCGTCGAACCTTAATTCAACTGGTTTTGTATTTTCATCCTGTTCTATTATAGAACTATATCGAAACTTTCTGAAAGTGAAAATTCGAATTTTCATTCAGATAACTGATTTTTTTAATTCTCTCTAGTTTTCATTGAAAAAATCATTAAATAAATTAGATAAGGGGAAGTAGTTGTTTTCTGTTAGATATTACAAATAAACAACATTTTTCATTTTTCAATTTTCATGGAGAATGTTTCCCTTTTCAACATGAATACCAAGTCAAGTCAAGTATTTATTAATCCATTAAAACGAGCTTACAAAAGCAATTGGACAAGTCAGTATCAGGTACATATTCAACACAAATATATAACAAAAATAACAAAACACATTCAGAAACACCAAAAAAGTATTAAAAAAATCGAGTGACTAAACAGAACAGCAATTCACATACAATTTACGTATTTAAAAAAATTACATAACAAAAACATTTATACGTGAGAAGACAAATTATTGGGTCTAACCCTCAAATTGTTGAGCAACCGTAGACACAAAATGCATTAAAACAATCTGAGTGCAAACAATTTTCACGTATCTTGAAAACAGTCAATGCCACTTCATAATATAATCCAGTAAATAAATGAACTTCACCCTATATCAAATGCGGGATCGTTTTTTATTTTTTGATATTGTTAAGGACCATTAGGTAGTTATTAATCCAAGTTTCCGTCATCCCTCCCCCTTGCTTCGTCTGCCATCTTAAAAAAAATTTCAGAAATCTGCATCTTTTTCAGTTTTGGCCTCTTGCTCATTCCCAGTTAATATTTTTGGAAATATGTTCGAATAAAAAAATGTAGACTATTGAATTTCCAACAAATTTGATACATATTTTTTTTTTCTAGAACCAAGCGTATTTAAGCTACGAGAAGGCGAAAAAAAGCAAAAATGACTCAAATATTATTTAGATGCACTGCTATGATCAAAAAATTAGCAGAAAGGAAATCAGAATAGTGGTAGGGCTCCTGACGGGTCACTGCCATCTTAACGAGCACCTCAACATTATAGGTATCACGGATGATACTGAATGCAGGTGGTGCTTGGAGGGTGAGGAGTCAGCCACCCACATCCTCACGGAATGCCCAGCAATGGCAGCAATACGGGAAGCGCACCTCGGGAATATCGTTCTGAACCCGGAGAGTGTGAGAAGAGTATCGGTTACAAGGCTTGCTTCTTTCGCTCGCGAAAAAAGCTACCTTCGAAATTGAACCAGTTCCCAGTAGTGGTGGGTGCATAACGGGCCCGATACAAAGGAAATTAAATTCTCCACAACTTTCATTTGATGAACTTTTTGCTGAGATCAAGTCTTTCCTCTTTTTTGCAATGGAAAGTGGAGCAAAAGTGAAAAATTTGCGAAATCGCCAATTTTTGCTCTTTTTCGCCTTCTCGTAGCTCAAATATGCTTGGTTCTAGAAAAAAAATTATGTATCAAATTTGTTGGAAATTTAATAGTCTACATTTTTTTAGTCGAACATATTTCCAAAAAAATGAACTGGGAATGAGCTAGAGGAGAATAAAAAACGATCCCGCATTTGATGTAAGGTGAACCCTCTTTTGGAGCCTCTATTGATTGGATTAATAATTGATATGAACTGATGTTCGTCCTCACCCAAAAACTTTGAAATCATGAATCATTGAAAAGAATGGTGATGATGTATTGGTCACAGCGACTGTTGCCGAAGAAAGAATAAAAAGTGTTCAAACAGCAGTTGCTATGATCGTCGAGAGTACCCTCCAGCCGACAAATTATTGGATGGTCTTGAAGATTTTATTCCAGAATCTCTTAGAGCCTTTACAGATACTTTAGTGATGGTCAAGAAGGAAGGAAACATTGGAAAATGGAGAAAGTTAATTGCACTAGCAGATTGCATACTTTCAGCACTTCAGCAGTGAGTCCAATGTTCAAAAATTCAAATTCAATTAAAAAATGTATTCACTTTCACTTCTAGTACATTGTTTTAGAATCATTAAGTGCAAAAAGGTGGAGTAAATAGTAGAGTAGAAATAGACAATGAATTCATAATAATTCCAAAAGTTTTCAAACTTTAATACAGGTCAGAAAAAGTTTAAAAACAAACTATAAAATTTTGCAACCTATTTCGAAGTCCGCAACATTTTCAAAATTGCAATCATCTTGAATTTTGCTATATATATACTCGATGAAACAATTACAAAAGTTCTGCAAACTTGGAGTAGTATTAAATATATTATTTCATATCCCGAATCAAGTTTGCAACCAATATAAGTGTACCGAATTTTTTTTTCATCAAAAAACTTTTTTCTTTTATATATCATAAGAAAAAATTCCAAAAGTTCTGCAAACTTGACAGATACATCGGAAAAACAGATCGTCTCGAAATAATTACAGAAGTTTTGAAAGTTTTTTGCAAATTTTGATAAAAATCTATTCTGATTCATTCACAAATTTGCCACCTTGTACACTATTCGGAACTTCATGCAATTTGGAAAAAACTAATTATTTCAAAATTAGATATTTGCAAATTGCGCGAAGTTCCGTACAAGGTTGCAAATTTCTGAATGCATCAAAATTTGCAACAAAGTTGCAAAAGTCTTGCAATTATTTCGATACCACCTTGGTTGCAAATTAAGATTTAGTGATTTCTCGATGTACAATTCACTTGACCAAAGTTTGAAAACTTTTGAAATTATTGTTAAAGGAGGGTTTGCTTTTCTGGGTGAACTGCTCCCGATCGTAAGATTTTGTACAAAAGAAACATTTTTCCAAAATTACATATTCCAAACCATTCCGGAACATCTTCAAATGGATGGGGTGTTGAAACAGATGTTTGCTAATGCGTTAAATGTTGCCTAAGGAACCAGGAAATCATATCACATCGTTCGTGGGCTATAAGCAAAAACTCCGAAAAATTGTGGTTTTTCCGATTACTGAAGTTAGTTCCATTCCTGATGAGGTAGCAAAGTTGAAAATCGGATTTAGCGATCAAAAAAACCTACATATAAATCAGTCGGAAAAAAACTGAAGAAAATTTTTTACTGGGAAAACCCCATGTGAATGGACTACTAAGAGTATTTGTGGAAATATGAAAATGTTATGAAATATTTAATAAGACAGAGGTCTAAACAGACTCCTCGTTAATGAGATTTCAGACAAGTGGTCACCTAACCTCCGACTGATGACGATAAGGCAATAACCAAGAAGCCTAATATAAAACACGTGGTTCACTTCAAACATGGTTATTACACATACAATTTTACTGCTTGCCGTAAGCACATCCACAAACAGTTTTTCATCATCAGAGTGTTCAATAATTGGACTGCATTAAAAGCAGAATATTCATCTTTTTATTAAGAGCATCAACTTATCTTCATTTATGTGGCGAAATTGAACTAACGTCGCCATAAGTTTTCCTTCTTTACGTAAGTTGTCGACGGAATTAACGTTTTAGATTTTTCATCTCGTTGGTAATCGTAATATGCATGTGTAATTCGATGTTTCTTCGATATAATTATGCACAGAAGCAGTCTGTTCACAGCACGCTGCATTTGTCAAATACACTCATTATATTAAGAGATGCAGTATGCACAAGTTGCGCAATGCCTTGAAATGCAATTTGTCCACTTCACATCATCGATGAATTATTATGAATATATAGCCTTTGGTATGGAATGGAATTATCTCATGCATCCATCGCATCTGTAGATCATAGCATCATTAACCACCATTTTTCAAAAAATTATCATGGGGCAATTTTATTTTTCAAATAGCAAGTGGCTTTGAAGTCCTAATCTTTGGGTTTTTTTTTCAGTTCTGGCTCCCACGAAAAGGAAAATTATGTATTGTTTAGAAAACATCGTGATAGCCGAGGGAAAGTAGGTAGAGATTTGTGTTTTTCTTGAACTCCTGAAGGTTGTATTCCTAAGGGAACATCTTTTCAATGAAAAGTAAAGAAAATTAAAAAAAAATCAACTATCTGAATGAAAATGCGAATTTTCACTTTCAGATTTTTTCTTTTCTTTTCAGTTAGTCTTTTCACAATATCTTGTGCCGGGAGAGTGGTTGTTAGATATTACAAATAAATCACATTTTTCATTTTTCAATGTTCCCCCTTTTTTCAACATGAATACCCCCCAAGAAGTTATCTTGAACGATGGGAAATAGCGACTAAAGTTAGACTTTCAGTCGCAGATGATTCCACAATAGATTTTATGAATATCCTATTCATATTTTCGAATGAAAATCAAAATGCAATGCCCATGACAGGTCCATGTCAAAAAATAACTTTCAAAGTGTTACCGCAGAAGAAATATTTCCCTCATATCCATCCCTGATGTGTATAACTGCTTCTGAAGAGCCTGTTTTTTCCAATCCTATATCAATCCTCCTGAAGAGCTTGGCAAAGCGAAATAGATTTTTGTCGACCAAAATGTATTGGGGATTAAATGCGAGAGAAGCGAACCTTGCTTCAATGAAATGAACGATTTCTGTGAGTGATATTTTTTTAATAACATTATTTCTATTTAATTTATAATGAATTTTCGATGAAAACTAGAGAAAATTAAAAAAAATGAATGAATGAAAATGCGAATTTTCACTTTCACAATATCTATCAGATGTAGTTCAATGTCCAGCGTGGCTTGTGCCGGGGAAGTAGTTGTTTTCTGTTAGATATTACAGATGAATCATATTTTTCATTTTTCAATTTTCATGGAGAATGTTTTTTCAATTGATGATATTTTGGTAGAGCATCGTACATGAAAATATCTAAAAAACAAAGACAGATCGCCAACATTTATGCGGTGTTTCAGAGAAGTGAGCAAGCTTGTGAGCAAAGTATCACCGACGAGACGAATGGCTCTTTTTTTTTACAGAACTTTTAATGTGTGTGAACAATGCTCAAGGACAGATCGGATTGGTGCCTTTATTACCTTCACGGTTCTTCCCCGATCATTTCTGCTTTCACGTGCTGATATCGGTGCTTTGGAGGAAAAAGCTGTATGGAAGGTACTATCATCAGTGCACTGGACATGGGGTATCTCCCAACAAATCATTGAAGTGAAGAAGAAACAGTGTTAGTGCTAGAATGGATCCCTGTAGAATACCGGCATTTATTTGTAGAGTATCAAATAATGATACTCCATCGACCACCACGTGGAGGGATCGATCTGAGCGATAGCTAGATAGCAAGGAACACAACTGGGAAGGCCATTAGATCGAAGTTTGGCTAGGAGTCCTTGGTGCCAAACGCCTTGAAGATATCTGGTGCAACGGCCAGAGATTGCTGCTGTGAGACATGAGCAAGCAGCTCACCAGTTGATCTTTGATGCTGGAAACCTCATTGTCGATCATTGATAATTCCTGAGCGTTCTAGATATTTCATGAGCTTGATGTTGATGTCTTTCTCCATGACCTTCGCGGTAACAAATAGTACTGCGATAGGTCTGTAGTTGCTGGGTAGGCTCTTTTTCCCTTTTTTGGGGACTGGTTGTACTCTTGCAATTTTCCAGTTGGACGGAAATAACCCCAAATTTTGGGAGAGGTTGAATAACGAAGAACTGGTGTTGGTTCGGGAGCATATTCTATAAGAATTCCGCTAGCTTTGTTGTGTTAGGATTTTGCAAAATGCGTCTGATGGTTTGTTGGCGGAAGATAATATCAGGCATATGACTCTCAATGGGAATGATATTCTGGGGTTATTTTCCCGTAGAATTTGCAGCAAACATGTTGGCAAAGATATTGGGTTTTTCGTGAGCGTCCGTTGCTAGTGTTCCGTCTTTTTTGGAGAGGAAGTGAAATTCCTCCCCACGACTTGGCAAATGACAAAAATGAGCGGGACCCGTTAGGACACTCAACGACCTTTGATCGTATCTTGAATTTGTAAGCTTTTTTCGAGGACTCGGTTGTCTCCTTGCAGATGTTTTTTGCATCAACATATTCTGATCTGGAGCGGTTTCTGCCAAATCAGGGTTTTATCTCATGATGATCTTATTAAACATATCTTACATAAGTTACAAAATGTTCTTACTGTTGTCAAGTATCTTTGGAGTTTTGATTATACAGTGAGGGTCAACCATGGCCTGATGTGGGAAAAACTTTATAAAACTGACATTAGCGCAAAATTAATTCAAATAATAAAGTATATGTATGAAAACACAACAATGTGTATAAAAACGGCTGACTCCACTACCAAACCATATGATATTGCTGAAGGAGTCTTACAGGTTGAATCCCTCAGCACTTTACTTTTTTCTATATTTCTTAATGATATTGAAGATTTCTTTTATTTTAAGGGATTAGAGGGGTTGAACATTGATAACAGAGGGAGTCTTATGATGCTTGCATTCGCAGATGACTTAATTTTGCTCAGTGATTCTAAGCAAGATTTGAATAGGAAACTAAAGTTTCTTCAAGAATTGGCGGACTTGAATCATTTAACAGTAAACGATCAAATAACAAAAATCATTATATTTAGCAAAGGCGTCTATTTTCATAACACAAACAAACAGACAAACATTTTTTTATAACAACCAGCAATTATAAATAGTTAATAATTATACTTACCTAGGGGTCGAATTTTCATCATCTGCTGTTTTTCGCGAAATGTCTAAAACAGCGGTGAAAAAATGCAAACAAGCTTTCGCTGCAGTCACAAGCGCAAACAAAAATGAACTATTGGCCTTCCAGAAGGAAATTGTATGATAGTGCTATTTTACTCTCATTAACATACAGCATAGGAATTTGGAGTTTGAGATATGACGACCTCATCGAAAGGATACAAGTGGGATTTTTCAAAAAAAATTCTTTTTTGCTCCTAAATACACCTGATTATTTGGTTCGCCTTGAAACTAACACAGTAAAATTGTCGGTACTAATTTTTAAGGCGGCGTTATCTTGGTTGTTCACATTAACTTCAATGCCAGCCAGTACTTCCAAAAATTTGTTTTCTACGACTCAAAGCACTAGACCATAATGGTTGCCCTAAGTACAATTGGATTCGACAAATAAAAACTTATTTTGAACAAATTGTCTGTGTGGACCTTTTTGAAAGATGCCTCAATGATAGGGTTCGTTCTAGGGAAACAATTCTTAAGTACGGAAAGGTACCAAAATATTTCCTTCTCCTATCATTTTTAGCAGAGTTATGACCAATCAAATATTCGGCTCCGCCAGAACTTTCAGTGGCGGGTCAGGGTGAACGTGAAATTTGATGTCGGCGTTCAATCACGTTTTGTGGGAAAACGAGCGCATTTCATAATTTAATTTCATTCATTTATATATTTTCAAACGAACAGAAAAAATATGTTCCACCCCTGGAATTTTGGTAAACAATTTGTTTTTCGTGTTTATCATGGTTCCAACGCTAGTAGTACCAAATTTGGTGGTGCTACAATCGATTCTTGTCTCAAAACCGAATAGTATTGGATTAATGAGCAAGATTCATTGAATGTATAAATGAATTTGTATAAACATGTACTCGGTAAATGAAAGCTTGAGTTCATATATTTCAAGTGACATCAAGCGACTGGTTCTTAAAACTTGAAGTAACATAAGTTCCCCCATGTATAATTCGAATTAGGCACACTCATTCGAGAAGGTGGCTCCTAATTTGCATATCTGATTGAACATGTGACGTGAATGAAACTGACATCTTATTTGAAACATGCCTCGTGTTCGAAGACTTTTTGTTTTTATTCGCCTGGTTTCGAGACAGCATCTTTGGCATATTTACTGGCTGCTTTCAGATTAATATCGAAATTAATTTTCCAGGAAAGGTGCCTGCTGAAGCATTCCTGCAAGATATATTAACGGGAATGAAAAACGAATTAGCCAAACATTTTGAAATCATGGTCAGATTTTATCTTTCTACAAAGAAGTCGATGTCACCTGGCTTACTTACATTAATGTGTTCATCATGATTCTCAAATATATCTTTCGTTTCTACAGCTCCTTCTTGCAGTTAAAACAAATGAGGCATGTCTCTTCACAACGCTCAATTTTCTATTTGTTTGAAAAACTGTCAGTACTTCAGTATATATATATATATATATATAATGTAATTATACAGATTGACCCATTTGAAAGCAAACCACCTCTCTAAAACTGTTATTAATTATCCGATTTGGAAGTTTTTTTTTCAATAGATAGAGCATCAATAGTTCTAGTTGAGTGACATAAATTCGAAATGAAAATAAAAATTTCAAGGCCTACTTCGAATTTTTTTCAAGGTCCAAAATTCAAAAAACATACTATCGATTTTTTCAGATAGAATTAGACGGAGAGAATTAGAATTGCGTAGGAATGTTTCCATGAATAAAAAAGGGGGAAAGAAATTTGAAAATTATGTCAATAAATCAACCCACCTCTCCAATTTCAGAACTTTCATCAAAATTCTGACTACACCAATCGATTCAGAATACTTCGAAATACATTTGGTCAGAATTTCATCAAAATCTGTTCATAAATAAAAAAATTATAAAATAATAAAATTTTAAATTAGTGGAATTTTAGGAAAATTTTATTTTATTATTCTATAATTTTTTTATATATGAACAGATTTCGATGAAATTCTGACCAAATATATTTCGAAATTTTTGTTGTCAGAATTTTGATGAAAGTTCTGAAATTGAAGTGGTGGGTTGAAATTTTAAAATTTTATACCCATATAAGTAACTTTTTTATTGATGGAAGCATTCCTACGTAATTTTCACATAAATCACTTGAAAATGTCGTGAATCCCGTGGCGTCGCCAAATTCTATTTAAAAAAATGGCTAGTATGTTTTTTGGATTTTTGACCTTGCAAAAAATTTCCGCCTTGAAATTTTTATTTCGAATTTATGGCAATCAATTAGACCTATTAAAGCTTTATCTATTGAAAAAAAACTTGAATCCGATAATAAATAACAGTTTCAGAGAGGTGGCCCGCTTTTAAATGGGTCACTCTGTATATATAGAGTCATTTCGTTTTGATTTCGGGAACTCCATAAAGCTGTTCTGACGAGTTGTAAACAACGAAAATATGTCGTCGGCAGATGGTGGGATTCTCGAAATTAAATCTCTTTCCACTTTAGATTCTGTTTGCGTTCCTTTTCACGCATGAGAACCTTATTTGAACTTTGGATTAGCCAGAAAATCAAAATTTTGGTTAAATGCTTGGTAAATGTCCTTGTTCGAAACCTTATGATATTGAATTTTGAATAAAACTTATTTTTATATATAACGAATCTTCAGACTGTAATTGTTTTTCAATTCATTATAGCATTTTCGATCATTCCAAAATATTTATATACCTGTAAAAAAATATTGTATTTTCCCAAATAACTCCAAAACTCCATTTTTTTATCTTATATTGTCATATGCATGACATTTCTTTTCACAAAACTTTTAATTTTCTTCAAATATAGGTTACCTAATTTCACAATTTTTTTATCAAATTCAGACCTGTTTTCAAAAATCTCTTCCAAGAATTCGGGACGATCAAATGAAACCGTCGTATGTGATAATATATCATTGAATTAAGATATTCAAAAACTGTTTTATCAAAACAGGGTCGTATTGAAAAATATTATCCATTCATTTTATCATTCTTACTTTGTATCTGTATCTCGATGCAGTAGGTGTATTCGGTTTTGCGTTTCAATGATAATAAATGATCACTCTCATTTGACACAGCCACAGTTACACTTCTTTAGCTAAAAAATCAAAACCAAACACAAACAATAACTCTTGGGTGCCTCCAAGCGGCCATTTTCAAAGACCCGTCCTTAGTCATGTGTTCTGGATAACGTATATCTCTCTCTCTATCTCATCCATTGGTTGGGTCAGTGAACTTACACATATACCATAATCAAAATACAGTGTGTCCATAAAGTAACCCACCCCTGTTAACTTTTGAACGGAGTGGAATTTTCTTTTGAATTTTTTTTATTGTGAAATGGTATGTTATAAGCTACTTTTAAATGGGGTCGAGTGATACATAATTCGAATTGTCTTTTGATTTTCAAAATTTCAGACAAAAATATTCATCCAAAACAAAATGGCGGCACATTATGTCAGAACTTTTATACGCGATTTCTTTGAATAAATGGCTTTAACCGAGCTCAATTGAAATGAAAACATATTTTTGATATCCACAAATATTTTCTGTCCCTCAGAATTGCATATGAGATATGATTTCTGAGATTTTCTGAGATTTGCTGAGATTCAATAAACCGAGGTATTACACTACTTATGTACTTATTTGAATTTTTTTCTTATATGGCACCCATGTGCCATTTTGAGTGACAAGAAGCTCTTGCCGAAACCAAAAATTATTTTATCATTGCACTAAAGCTCTTAGTAGCCATTTATTCGAAAGGATCCTCTTGCGTGAGAGTTATAAAATAATGTACCGCCATTTTGTTTTGGAACAATATTTTGTTTGAAATTTTGCTGTCGAATAGAGAATTGAAAGACGAATTGAATAAAGTATTACTCGACCCCCCCTGACATTTAATAAAATATTTTTTATTTTGACAGATATCATTTTTTTATCATTGTCAAAAAGTAGCTTATTAACTACGATTCAACCAAAAAAAGAAAGAAAAATTCCACTCCGTTCAAAAGTTAACAGGAGGGGGTTACTTTATGGACAGACTGTATATATTTTGTCAAGGGAATGCAGTTGTCTTGCTCTAGGCAATACTACATCCCCACACAAGGACATCACAACATAAATCTCATTCATAGAATTGTTCTGGATGGGCCTTGTTACTAACTCCATACGCCACCTTAGGAGCAGCACTCTTAATCATTAACGCAACAGTGAATCGTGGAGGATTATGACCAGTCGGCAACAAGATTCAATCATTCAGACTTTCACACCTGAAAAAGAAAAAGTTCGTCTTGGCTGGGAACCGAACCAGCAAAATTATGAAATGGAATCATCACATCGAAAAGCCATGAAAATATATTTGAACCCTCTCTTCATTATATCATCGCATTAAATATTCAGTTAAAAAAAACGTTCGTTTTGTCCAATTAAAATTAGGTACAATTTATTCAATGGCCCTCAAGTAAATCAACAGCACTTCTGAACCTCTTTTTATTTCCATAAACTTCTTTTTGGAGGCAACATTTGCCGTCGAATTAACATACCTCGGGCATGTTAAATTCCACACGGGAGTGCACGCAAATACTTGAAATTACAGTGTTTCAGAATCAATTGCCTTTTTTGCGGTGTTAAAATTATTCAGATTCAATCAGGATTATATTCAAGCCTTTTCGGTACCCTGGCCCCGATTTGAAAAGGTTATTTTGAATTATCGATGGGAGTGGTCGATGGGCACCTTCGGCTATTTCCCTTGAGACGATTAAATATGGCATTCAAAAAACTCGATGGGTTGTGTTCAACTCGACAAATTTGAGAAAATTTCCAAGATTAGCGACATCTTTTTTTTTTTTTTTTCCCCTTGGATGCTGGTCCTTTCGCCAGCTGCACCTCAGCCTCTTGGGCTTTTTGTGCTTTTAGCGACATCTTACATAAAGACGAAATTATTTCTTCAATATTCTCATTCTCATTTATTTAAATGAATTTTAAATGAAAACTGGATATATACAAAATAGAATATCTGAATGAAAATGCGAATTTTCAATTTCAGATTTTTTCTTTTCACTTACGGTCTTTTCTCAATATCTATCAGATGTAGTTCAATGTCCAGCGTGGCTCCAGCCAGGGAAGAAGTTGTTTTATGTTACAAAAAAATCACATAGTTTTATTTTCAGCCTTCCCAACGTAGAGGTTACTTGAATGATGAAAATAGCGAATGAGGTTTGTTTTTCAGCCGTAGATGATTCAACGACTGATTTTATGAACATCTTGTTCATATTTTCAAGTAAAAATTGAGAAAGCACGACAAAATATTCCTTATAAGAAAATACCTAATCTGTTTCGACCACACATAAAAAAATACAACTACAATAATACTCCATCTAGAAAGCAAGAATAGATAGAAAAAATAATAGTTTAAAAAAACTAAAGAACACGCTTTACTAACCATGGACTAAAAAGTAAAAAATGATTGACAATTTAATTTCTCAAATGTAAAAAAAGAGTGGGTGCTTTCGATCTATATTCTCAATTTTTTTAGTTAAATTTAACAATACAGAGCGTTCAAGAGCTCAAGAGAACTTTATCAAGCACCCCATGCTTTTTTTACATTTGAGAAATTAAATTGTCAATTATCTTTTACTTTTCAGTCCATAGGAAGTAAAGCGTGTACTTTAGTTTTTTAAACTATTATTTTATTTACTTTGAATTCATAATTTTTTTCAAAAAATTCATAATCTCTGACTTCGAAAACCCTCACACACTTATTTTGAATCGAATCAGACCATAATTACATCTTGGAGCCGCCATCTTTAATTCATGAATTTTGACAAAAAATTCGAAATATACGACCTAAAAAAACCGCACATACCAATTTTCATTCGAATCTGACCATAATCACAAATCTCGTCCGCCATCTTGGAGCCGCCATTTTGAATTCATGAATATTGATAAAAATATCATAATCTCCGACTCCGAAAACTCTTATATAGGTACCAATTTTGAATGGAATCGGAACATTATCACAAATCTCGTCCGCCATCTTGGATCCGCCATTTTTTTTTTATAACAAAAAATGTTATTCGCGATCACCATTGGCACCAGGTGGCGCTCCTAAACTCCGGGAAAACAAAGCAAATGTCATTTATCTGTGTGTTGAAATTTTTTGAATTAGTGAACTTTCACTAATATCTTCCAACTTTTGAGTTCCTCTTTAGAAATGCCTGTTGTAAAAATTCATTTAGAGACACATTTCAGTATTTAAGTGGAAAAAGTTTCGATATGAACTAATTTCTGTAATGTTTTGAGATGGAATGACCTCTTTGACCTTTCATCAATGTCACCTTTTTTGTATCTAGAAAAAAGTTGGATATATTTACACCATTTATGAATAAACATTATCTTTCTCATACTTATAACTAATTGGCTTCCCGATTTTTAATCTAAATTCACATGTTTTAGATAGGTTCTTAAAGAGGAGTGCATAGACACATTTGAAGATGAATAATTCTTTCACTGCGGCACTGAACAGGTTTTTTTTTAAATTCACTCTTCACATCAAAGATATGCTTTCCGCAGTATATCAAAAAAATCGAACCAAATATAGTTCAACAAAGAAATATTCAACAATTTATTAACATGAGATCTAATGGCAGAATGTTTTCCCGGAGTTTTATGTTCGAATTTTAAAATGTAGATGTCGCCCACTCCGTGGTGATCGCGAATATTGCATTGTCACCGGAACTATGAACACCCGCCAAATTTCAAATCATTCGGACGTCTGGAAATGGGTCAAAATCACGCCCTAAGGAGTCAGTTACAAACATACAAACAAACATACAAGTGAAGCTAATTTAAAGTGTGTAAAAACAAGACCGGCTTACAATACGTGCCTCTAAGTGCAGTTATATAATAATAATAATAATTCTTCCTCATGAACACGACAAAAATTTACCTAACGTTTTGTATGTACGGTAGAGGGCGGCTATTATTATTATTTTCCGTGGTGCTCCGGTGCAACTCACGACTTTTTCGTGTCGTTTTCACTTTTCAGCTGTGAAAAAAAAACGGAAAACCTGCATCACAAACCCGGGTGGTCGATGCCCCTCCAAGCAAACTCACATCACACTTGCTTTACAACAAGCCATGTGGTCGCCTATTGATACCGATGCATTTAAAAAAATTCTTTTTCACACCGATCTCGAACCTGCCAATCATTCAACCCAAATGCACTGATAGGCAACGGGTTTGTCTTCTCCAACGTTATGTTGTGATAATAAATACAGAGAGTGACGTTACTGACATTCGTGGTTAATGTGAATGGTCTTAAGAAATCGGGGAACTGTAATATTTGATCCCCCAATAGAATTTTTTTTTTCACTTATCGAAGCTTTCAATAAATTCCGATGAATTAATGACCCTGTCATTTTTCTTCAAGCACCTGTTTTAGCGAAATATTTCATAAGTAAACCTAGGAATCCATTCATTTATTTTTTTTGTCTTCGGTATAAGAAAACGTTAGACAATTTCTCCAGCGCGTGGTGATATGCCCGAGGCCGGTGAACTTTTTCCTTAGGAATAAACTTTTATCTGGTTGGATTTTGAAGTGAAGGCCACAATCTTCCGAAGACTCAGATGTTCAAGGTCTTCTAGTATTATTGAAAAATAATATCATCGAGATAAACCAGACACTTCCCATTCTGTTTTCCTGGTAAGATGTCAGACGATGCGTTGAAACGTCGCTGGAGTATTTTTTAACCTGAATGGCATGGGGTGGTCGTCTACTCGATGTCACGTTCTGCCATTTGAACTTAGTGGAAGCCTGAAGCAAGATCAAGGATCCTGAAATATTGACTTCTCCCAAGTTTATCCACTATATCCGGGATTTTAGGAAGCTGATATTTGTCGTCTATTTTTACATGTTGAGCTTCTTCATCCCAGATGTTTCCATTTTCTTTGGAATCACCCACATAGGTGAGCTCCATGGGGAACTCGTTGGTTCCATGATTTATGTTCAACATATAGTGAATTTGGGATCTGACTTCTTGCTAGTGCACTTGAGGGTATCTATCTGTAAGATTTGGTGAATATTGGGGTAATCATCTGTCAACTTTATATTATGCTCGAAGAAGATAATCGATCGGCACTAACCCAACGCTACCTCCCGGACTATCAAACTATGGCTCGCATGATGTTGGTTATCTTTATGAGATAATTCACAGATGAAGTACTGATAAGATTATATGCGGTCTATCAGTTCTAGACAGTTATAGAGTTATACGTATAACAAATATATTTGATAAGAAATTATCTTAAATGTAAAAAGTGTTTTTGCAACACTTTATTATAGTGTAATTTATTTTTGACACTTTTTGATGTGTGGAATATAAAATTTTAAAGCGTAAAATTAAATGCTAACCATAATTTATTATTAATTGTTATTTGACACTCTTTCAGCGGTATTCATAGTCGCTGATGAGCGGTTCGCCAGCGCTCCGCCGCTAAGGGTACTACCATAGTCAACAACCAGATATTCGCTAAGTGAAAGAATATTCGGCGTGAGCATGTACTATCGGACTAGAAAACATACTGGTGATTTATGCATGAATGATAGTGACATGATCATATCAACGAAGAGGTCTACGGTGTCAAAATTCTTCACTTTTGTGCACTATTTGAAAAATGAAAACTGTGAAGGGGAACAAAATAGCGAATTACTTGTTTTGCGTTAGAAAATTGAGGCTGAACTTGAAAATGGCAAAGTTGAAAAGAATAGTATATTTTTCAATAAGAGATGAAAATACTGTTTTTTTCGTGAGGTGGGAGTTTGATCACGAGCAAAGCTAGTGTAGCAATTTGACGAACGAAAAAAAACGTATTTCATCTCGAGTAAGATTCCGCGATAGATGTTGTTTGCAAAATACTGTATTACAATTTTTTAATCTTAAATGTTCATAAACTGTAAAACGAAGTGTAGTTCGTTTGCTGATTCAAGTGCCAAGTAGTGAGATTAACTGTCATTAGTGTCAAAAATCCATCATCTAATTTCCTCATTTCCTTATAATTCACCCTAAATCTTCTTCACATACTGCAAAGAGTTTTTTTTTTGTTTCGAAAATTATTGGCCCTGGTCTATATTATGTTTCCAATTGCGGCGGGTGCCACGGGTAACAATTATCAGTATTAGCACCTGTCGTAGCTGACAAGATATCGAGAAACGTTTCATCCATAGATTTTTTTTTTATGTAGCTGCACGTGAATTTATTGAACGTGGAAAATTTCATTTCATTGAAGATAATCAAGATCACACATGTTTTATTCGAGATGGAATCCGGAGTGCGATGATTATCATTCGTTAAATGCTTTCAACCAGCTGAAAATTGTTGACTATAATTGTTTTAATATTCCTAGAACAGTCGAAGTTAAGTGATATACACTCAATAAGACGACAAGGAAAGTGAGATTAATTATTATTATAGCCATAACGTGGTATGTGTCGAGATTTTCAATTAGATTGCAAGATTGTGATTCAAAAATAATTGAAATTCCCAAGGCGAATCGCCTTATTGGGAATATAAAATTACTCTTCATCGAGTTCGTGAAATGTGATTGAACCGAATACAGGAGTTTTCATTGGTTTACACTGTAAACCTGTAAACTTCACACGATTTTATATACAGTATCGGAAACTTTTGATCTGGGGTATAGACAGAAATCTACGCGAGCAACAAGGAACGCAATGATATGATAATACCACATAAATAAGAGAGACGCACTAGTGTGCGCCTCTCCTGTTACCCCACCAGATGCATTAACGGGCCACGTGACAATGCGACAGAACGCATCATACATCGATTTCAGCCTTTTCGTAAGAAACCCGTCTTAGGGAAGTACTGCCTTAAAGCATAATTCGAACAAAGTTCTTAAAGTGTTCCGGAGAGTTTCAATTAAATGAAACGAACAATTTCGACGAAGCTGAAATCCTCCATAATTGATTTACCATTAATCGAAGATACGTATATTAATTGTCAATAATCAAAATTTCACTTCGATATATGCCTACCGGTTGTAATTGTGCACAATTGGTTAAGATTTTCTCTAGTTGCAATAATGGTATGCAGATTGCACTGTTTCGCACTTGCAGTCGACCCCGAACCGCCCAATGCGCAGATGAATAGCCAACGGAATGATCACGAATCTCAGTCCCCGGATGCTAATTCTTACCGGATTAATAAATTTGCAGCGGTAATGTGGTTTATATTCGTTTTCACGCGTTTTCATCGGACACGGCGAGTAATAACGTAATCGTTGTATAATTAGAAAAAGATGTATACTATTATTTCGCTGAAACTTGTCTGTAGCATGTTTACTTCGATGTTTATAACAATGTTTTGAAAAGAGTATGGTGACGGGTGAGTTGGTTGTCGTTGAATAAACGGACACAGAAGTTTACAAACACAATTAAACTTCGTGTTTTGGTTGGTTCTGGGTAAGATGCCTAAAAACCCTGGTGTACCGACTAATACCTGCAAAACTGTGGGATAAAACGAGAGACATTCGCCAACTTGATTAAGAGAAAACAAATGAAACCATGGGCTGTTTTTCAAATATCCCGCGACATATGTGAGTGCACCGCCACCGTCGGTTTTCTTGTTACGGTTAATTTTCATGAACAGAAGTTTGAAGTTTGGCTCACGATTCACGAACATGAAATTAATAAAACAATATAATTATTGGAATATACGGAATCACTGACCCCAATCAGTTCTATTTGTTACATTTTCGACATGATTCATTAATTTTTTTTACTGAAATACAATTAACTCAGATTTCACATAGAAGTATTGCAGTTCAGCTGTATCGCATGGAAATTCACCATTATCACCTGTCAATCTTATGCGCATGCCCCCGCGCTGATATCGGTAAATTTGTGCCAGAGTTTTCACTATAAAGTTTTTTAAAGAAATAAAGAATAATTTTGTCGCTTTGAGTTTAATTGCATTTGAGATTTGATATTTGTGATGAGTTATAATGAGTTATATTGTTCTTCCACTTTTAAAAAACCGTTCAATATGATATGCAATAGTGAAAATATTTCTATTGTGCAATTTTGTTCAACAGAAAAGTGTATTTTTTGATCTAACTACACTAAAAAGATTTTACCATTTCAAAATAAAAGGAATGCATGGTAAAATAACCAAACCCTTAACAAGCTTACTGAAGACAAAACATTGATAAATTTCAGTGGGAATGGAGAAAAATTTATATTTTTCACTCTATCGCTGACTTTCGCTGCTTACGGAAGTTTTCAAGAAACGGTAAGATATTAAAACGCATCCAGAGTTGATTGAATTGATTAGAAAACATTTTTGCCATAAAATATTGTCAACATGCATGGCTTTTTGAAATAAAATGTTTCAAAGTATGTTACAGAGATTCTAAGTGGTAAGTAGTCAATTTCTGTACTGAATATAAATTAGTACCTACGGCATAAAAACGGAACATGATCAAATTATCAAAATATAAGGAAAATGAAGAAACACATCAATAATATAAGAAAATTGCACAACATATTTTTTATTACACCACAACTATTGACTTTCAAATGGTTTTTAATTTTTTTTTTTTTGAAAAAATTACACAATTTTAGTAGTGTTATTTTTTCAATAAAACTTGATCTTCCACTTCGAGTATGGACTATTACTTTCGTATGGTAATAAAAAAGTTTAATAAAATGGCTTAAAATTCAATTAGCAATCACAATCACAATCACCATGTCCTTGGAATGTTGACAGTGTTGACACGAGAAAGAGGACGCCATCTCTGGAGTCGATTACAAAAGTAGACCACTAATTCATTTGTTTTGTCTTCAAAAAATTCTAAACAAATGCTAATCAGTCGGTACACCATGGTTTTTAGACATCTTAGTTCCGGGTTTTACCATGGTCTCCTTAGGTTAAAATCTCCAAATTTTTCGACTGCAACTACTACAGTCATCTTCAGTGGCGTGGTCGAAGTACGCTTCTTGGCTTGTCAACTGAAACTGAAGCTCTCGTAGCTGGTTTGTCATTTATAGTGCTTGTTTTGCGCGCACTTTGTGTGTTGGTGGGAATCGCGCGTACTTTCCGCGCGATTCGGGCGGTTTTACTCTAAATACTTTGAATAAAATGAAATAAGTGATAATACTTTTTTGTAGAAAATTTTATTGGGAACATTTTTAGTAACTATACAATTTTCTGAAAAAAAAAGCGAGAAAATGATATTAGGGATGGTTTTTGGGGGTGAAACTTACCCTACTGAGTTAAGAACTCTTTTTATCTTGAAAGCTCTTTCTTTATTTTGTATAATTTCCAAATGGCAAAACATTATAATTAATTTTTTCGAAAACTGAACTCAAATGTTGATATTTTCGTTAAAATCTCAATGTCTCTTTCTTGTTCTAGAACATAAAAAACGTTTATGTTTTAGAACGTAATATAGTTATTAATGTACCAAGGACGAAACGAAAAACTGTCTATTATAGTCGAGGCTTAGCAAGTAGGCGAGACAATAGACATTTTTTTGCCGAGGTGCATATTACATATTTTCCTTGACCTCTACAAATTAAGTATTAATTTCCGATTTCCTAATTAATGATCGTCTATTTTTTTAGGAAAGTATTTTTCGTCCGCAGAAACTTTTCGCCCGCAAACGCTTCTCGTCCGCAAACGCTTCTCGTCCGCAAACACTCTTCGTCCGCTATCGTTACTATGACGAAAAGCGTTTTGGACGAAAAGTGACACGAAAAATACTTTCCTTCAAAAATAACCCATTTTTCGTCCGGAAATTAGTATACGTAGAATGTAATTTTTTGTAAAGGTCGACGAAAAAAGACTTTTATGCACTAGTAAAGTGTACTTTACCGCCCGGTTCAGCGAGTAAAGTAGCACTTTACCGCCCGCGGGCGCATTATGGCCCGCGGGCCGTAAAGTAGACAAAATTTTAAAATTGTCTATATTTGCACATCATTTCGTGCAAGACCTAACACGAATCAGAATTATTTCAGATCGATAGAGAAATACTCGTCCTAACATTTCTCCATAATCGATATTTTTTCAATAGGTAATTAAGTCATATATGCCCGAATATTGAAAATGCAGTTAGTTTAGTTACTGAGGTTGAAGATGGGATTTTCTCTTGAACATAATTATTACATATTGAAAGCTTCGTTACAGCATCTGCATCGATACGAGAACAAGTATTGTGGATGATGGGTTCAAATAACTATCTGGTATCATTCCGGCACAATCGTTGGCAATTTTTTCAACTTTTTTTTTCAAGTGTCATTTACATGCCTAGGGTAATAATGACTTTGACTTTGACAATACCTTCAGCTTCATTTATATCAATTTTTAGGTTATGCGACCTTTTGAATATTATTGTTGTCTGTTTATTCGGTAACTTAGTTACGCGCACAAGCAAGAATGAAATAGCGGAACGAATAATCATGAAGGAAGGGCGAGAAAACAAACTTCAATCCAGGCAAATTTTGAGAAATGTCAACAAGCAGCGAGAAAAGCGTAATAAGTAACACGGAATGTATCGACTGTCAACATCCTCGGCAAGCGACAAGCCTCGGCTTAGTCTCGGCTCATACTCGCTTACCTCGAATATTGACACGTCTTTTAATTCCTTGTTACTTAGATAACTATTATTAAAAATACCTAGTCAGGGTCTAGAGTGATTGCTTTTTAGAAGAGTGTAGAAGAATCGTTCTTCAAAATCGGTTATCAGAATCAGCTTTCAGTACGTGGGTACCAAAAAACGTCTTTCTACAACAAACAAATCCTATCGTTAACGAGACAGACACATTTCCAATTATACATCATTGTACTACATTGAACTTAATAAAAGATAGCGTGGTTTATTTATAGCGCCTCTTCAATGTACGTACACTTTACTCTGCGATGGAATACACTGGAAGAAAAAACTGTTTGAGCAAAAGTAACAAATTTTTTTCCGTGAATAGCAATATAAAAGATACGGTTACGTTTTGAAAAACCAAAGTTGACATTGAAAGGTCAAGGTCATAAGGAAATGTAATTATTTACCATCACTCAATTTTTTTTTAGGTGCTGGATGTACAATATCTCACCTCTCATGAGGATATGATACAATTTATACAGCCTACTCTGTTATTCATTACAAAAATATCCAGAGATATACAGAGTATGTTTCAAAGCAGGGAAACACAAAGGATATATTTCTAAGGTATTGCTCACAGAAGGAAAATCTTAGAAAAACAAACCATCAAAAAGGGCATCATAGAATCTTTATCAATATAATTTAAGGAATAATATTGAAAACTTGCAACTTCAACTGTGAGTTGAAGTGTCACTATGGCCTAAAAGTTACATTTCCTAAACAGAGGGTTTCATACGAAGTAATTAACTTATGACCATTTAGCTCGAACGACCAGAATGTTAGCATTGTAATTATGGTTTAGCTAGTAACGGGTCTTGGTGGCGCGTAGATAGTATCCCCGTTTGCTACGCCATGGTACGCGGGTTCGATTCACCGCACCGTCAACGGCCTCGTGCATGGAATCACACGTTAAAAGGTGAGGGCTGCGTCTTCCCTAGCTCGCACAAGTCCCTCGAAGACTTCTGAGGGTTGTTCGTAAGGAGGTAGCCGGTTGATGGAAATAACAATTTTAACAGTTAGGGGTCAGCTCATAAAAAAAAAAAACATTTTTTAAAGTGTCACAGCAAAAGAAATATTTCCATCACTTCCATCCTTGCTGAGTGAAATGGCTTCTGAAGAGTCTTCCGAACTTCCCTGATGATCTTGAACGAGTGAAAGAGATTTTCGTCGACAAATATTTATGGAAGGTTGGCGCAGGCGGTGCGATTTCTGTGAGTGATAATTTTGAATAACATCATTATTTGATCATATATGAATTTTCAATGAAAACTAGATTGAAGAAAAATCAACTACATATCGGAATTGAAATGCATTTTCTTTCAGTTAGGGTCTTTTCACAATATACCGGGTGACCACGAGGTGAGGTACGCCCCCCAATTTTTCTATAGTTTTGAATATACAGATTTCAAATTTGGTGTGTCGCTGTAGTACTTGAATACGCATATTTTGATGCCTCTACTGAAAATTCACCACTTCCGGTTCAACCGGAAGAGACCCAAAACTTTTTTTCAAATGACACCCTGTACATGTTTTTCCATTATCCGAAAGAGCACGCAATTTGTGATGACACTGTACTTCAAAATTGAAAATCGGTTGAAAAATGGCGGAGATATAGTTGATTGTTGAATCGAACAAAGTTGGCCATGACACTCAAACTTAAATCATCACAATAATTGACAAACGACATCAGAAGTTACCAGAGGAAGCTTCGAAGTGCGATACAGTCAAAGTTTGTTCTACTTATTTAAACAATGCTGCTTTTTTGTTTCGCTTTTTTATGTTCATGGCCGCCCTCGTTGAAGAATACCTAATTTTGAGAACACTCATGATGAAACATCTTGTATTTGCGAGTTTTTTCGGAATGCTTCAAAATTTTTCACACGAGTAATCTGATAATTGATCATTTTTCATCATGACGAAGTGAAAAGAACATGTTGCCATTTGAAAATTGTTGGATTTTGTGGAAGCTGCAATTCACGAGAAACTCAGTGTTCAACTATATCGCACTTCGAAGCCTCCTCTGATAAATTCTGATGTCGTTTGTCAGTTGTGATGATTTAAGATTGAATTTCATGGCCAACTTTGTTTGACTGAACTGAACTGTATCTCCGCCATTTTTCAACCGATTTTCAATTTTGAAGAACACTGGTGTCACAAATTGCGTGCTCTTTCGGATAGTGAAAAAATATGTGCAATGTGTCATTTGAAAAAAAAATAATTGGGGTCGCTTCCGGTTGAACCATAAGTGGTGAATTTTCAGTAGAGGGGTCAAAATATGCGTATTCAAGAACTATATCACTATACCAAATTTGAAATCTGTATCTTCAAATCTATAGAAAAATTGGCGGGCGTACCTGAGCTCGTGGTCACCCGGTATATAACATGTAGTTTGTTCAATATTCAATGAAGAATATTTCCCTTCTCAACATGAATACCTCCCAAGAGGTTACCTTGAACGATGGAAAATTGTCTCTCAACAGCAAATGATTCCACAACTGAACATCCTGTTCATAGATTCAAATAAAAAAACATACTGGTTGTTCCATGTGAAAAAATCAAATTGAAAATCAAGACATTTGAAGTTTATCACATTAATGCCTAAAATAATGTACAAAACTATTCGTTAAGAAATTCTACTTTTAGTCCGTAATAACATTTCATCTCGCACTTGAAGTTGCAAGTTTCAAATATTTTTGGTCTATTTATAAATAAAGATTTGATAATACCATTTCTGATGGTCTGTGTTTTCGAAGATTTTCCTTCATTCAGCGATAACTTGAGAACGCCGTAAAATTGTTTCAGAAAGGAAATACTCCAGTATCCATTCAAAATATATAGGGTGATCTATTTGAAAAATTAATTCTTTGTGTTGGCTCGGTTTGAGGAAACACCCTGTATATCTTCGTTTCTGTAAAGAGCAACAAAGTGAGGTGTATGTATTTGAAACTATTTTTCATATTCCCCGACAGGCGAGATATTGTACTTCTTCGTACTAATTGACCCACCCTGTACATAAATAGAAAATTAGTAAGACACCTTGTTTTTCAGAACCATTAATCTTAGAAAAAAAAGTAATGTTAGAAGTTAGTGACTAATTCGTATAAACTCTCAAGGAACTTAAGGAAAATAACAATATCTGTGCCAAAACCGCATGGCAGTCAACAATTCCATTATGGAAAATTTTGCAAGAGTCAGATCGACTTCACTGACAGTAAACATGAAAGTAAAAACATGTTTGCTCCGACTGGTATGTATAGTTGTGAATATATGATAATGTGATTGTATGAGTAATATTTTCTCACTTCCTTATGACCATATTTTTTTAATGTTAATGCTTTTTGTTATAAGATTGTGCACTTTTTTTAAATGCCAATGTTAAACTCAAAATTTACCAAAAAGGGGAAGGTTGGGAATATGGAAAATGAAACTCTTCAATAAAAAATCATGATCGATGGCAATTCAATCCATAACATGTATCTTTAGTTAGTTTCTAAAGAGTTTCACGAATAGAAGTATTCATTCCTTTCTGAATGAATTTTGATGTATTCATTTCCATCATTATGACGTCAAATGACTTGAATCTTTTCTTGTACAAGATTAAACAATCATGCAGAGGGATTGGATTTTAACATCTCAACTCTTATAATAATTAATCTTTTGGTCAGACAATCAATCAGTCGAAGAGTAAATTGAGGAACATGTAATCAATTTCTCGACAAAAGAGCATACAAATTCAACATGAACCATTGGAATTTCAACGATGATTTGTTGTTCTAATTGAAACTGAGATTCAGATATGAAGATATGAAAATACTTGTATATCATATGGCCAACAATATCATTCGAGCAACTTTTTAAATATTTTTCTGTGATGGATTCTACTATATGTTCGTCATTTGTTTCTGGTTCTACAATATATTAAGTTACTTTTCCATAAAGAAATAATTACTTATTTCCTTGATTTTTCAAAAAGGCGTCGGTATTGTAAAGACTTGCAGAAAACAAATGAGCAAAAAATGTCTGCCCATATAAATTAGATAAATAGAATAATCGAAAATGGGATATTGGACGCCTGTGGTGTCACTCAATGAGAACAAAAAGTATTTTACCCCTTCACCACACAAACAAAGGTAACTTTGTTATCGAAATGCGCATCTAGGAATTAAATTACTTGTGTGGTGAAGGGGTAAAATACTTTTTGTTCTCATAAATAGAATGAAACAAAATATAGAAAAGTAAATGTTTTCGAACTGATGTGTTCGAGTCATAAATGTTGTTATGTCGGAATAATAAAAAAAGTTGAAAAGAGGGACATTCTCTATGAAAATTGAAAAATAAAAAATGTGATTCATTTGTAATATCTCTCAGAAAACATTTACTTTCCCGGCTAAAGCCACGATGGACATTGAACTACATCTTAGATATTGTGAAAAGACGCTAACTGAAAAGAAAAATCCGAAAGTGAAAATTTGCATTTTCATTCAGATTTTGATTTTGATTTTTTACTTTTATCTAGTTTTCATTGAAAACTCATTTAATAAGATAGGAAGAACAAATTAAAAAATATAACTCACAGAAATCGTTCATTTCATTGAAGCTTCTCTCGCATTTGATCCCCAATACATTTTGGTCGACAAAAATCTATTTCGTGATATTTTTTAATAAAATACGAATTTTCACTTTCAGATTTTTCCTTTTCACTTAGAGTCTTTTCACAATATCTGTCAGATGTAGTTCAATGTCCATCGTGGCTTTATAAATAAATCAAATTTTTCATTTTTCAATTTTCATGGAGAATGCCTCCCAAGAGGTTATCTTGAACGATGGAAAATAGCGACTAAAGTTTGTCTTTCAGCCGCAGATGATTCCACAACAGATTTTATGAATATCCTATTCATATTTTCGAACAATAATCAAAATAAAAAAAGTGTTTGTCGTTTCCTTATACAGGACACCAAAAGTTGAATAATATGTTGAATGATATGTGTAGATTAATTGTATCAGTTGTTGAGAACCACCCCAACAGCCGCCTTAGAGGTCTTGCTCAACCTACCTCCACTACACATATACATCCAAGCCGAAGCCAGGTCTGTCACGAGCAGGTTGCTTAGAGGACAAGCACCCATTAGCAATATGCACGGGAGAGACTACAACAAGCTATATGAAGAGTTGGATAACGACCCGGTTACAAGAATGCCATCAGATGGCATTCTTCCCAGATATAGCTTTGACAAAACTTTCAAGACAAGTATAACGGACAGGGATGCGTGGAAGGGGGGGCCTCCCATCAATGCGGAAATCGCTGTCTACACTGACGGCTCCAAAACGGATGAAGGTGCAGGAGCCGGCATTTACGGAACCAAGCCGAAGATGAAAATCTCACTGAGCTTGGGCAAACATGCGACGATATTTCAAGCGGAAATCGTTGCAATACACCATTGTGCACAAGAGCTAATAAGGCACGATTTTTCACGAAAAAACAGTGCCAAAAGCAGTCAACTCAATGCAAGTTACCTCAAAACTTGTTTGGGACTGCATAGAAGCCCTAAAAGAGCTGGGCAGTCAGAACAGACTGACACTAGCCTGGGTACCAGCACACACAGGTTATAGAGGCAATGAAGAGTCCGATACACTAGCCCGAGAAGGAGCAAGTAAGGCCCTGAATGGCCCAGAACCGAATTGCGGTATAGCAAAAGCTGTATTAAAAACAAACACCAAATCATGGATTCAACAGAAGTCTCAAGAATGGTGGAACAATACACCAGGGATGAGACAGGCCAAAGAGTTTATCAAACAACTGCAGCCAACATTCACAGACTATCTACTAAGCCAGAAGAGGAACACTACTAGAATAGTAGTAGGACTTCTCACAGGGCACTGTAGGCTCAACAAACATATGATTACAATAGGCCTGGCAGAAGAAATGCTATGCAGGTTCTGTCAGGAAGAAGAGGAAACATCAGAACACATACTATGCCACTGCGAGGGCTTGTCAAGGCAAACGTTTCTAACGCTGGGAGAAGAAAAACCAAGAGCTCCCAGATTCATGGGAGTTCTAAAAACTAGCCTGTCGAGTCTCGTAAAGAAGACAGGGCTAGACAAAGAACTCTAAATGATCTCGAGGACAAACACAATAGATCTGAAAAGGTCGCGGTGTAGAGGCTTGTAGCACGAAAGTACCTAATATATAATCTATAATAATCTATCAGTTGTTGTATGGAATTCATTTAAATGTATAAATATGACTCGTGCTACTTCTGTGATGATTTAAACAAAGCTGCTATCTCATCCTGATCTCACTAGCCATAATGGTAAAGGTAATTATAGAACCTACAAAAAATCAACTACATCGAGAAGTATTATGTGTTATACTCATGAATACACAGAGAGAAAGTTCAGGTTGAGCGAAACTGAAATGAAAGAGGTAAAGTAGTATACAATTATTTTATGTGCACTCAAAATTAGCTAAATCATCGTCGAAGGATACCAGAGCTTGAAAATATTTATACAGTGCGGTTTTTTATGGTCCCCCCTGTTAACTTTTGAACGGTTCGACCTACAACCATGGGAGAACAACCGTTTGGGGTATCACCGATACTACTTTTTCAAATCAAAGTAATGGTGATTGCTCGACAAGTGGCGCGGGGGGCAACTTCCCTTAAAAATTTCAAATAGCATGGGGGGTCGAGTGTCATATTATTGAAAATAGAATTTAATTCATTTAAATATTTTCGAATTTCGTGAATACATTTTTTACCAATTTCGATCTTTATACCTCTCAAAAATTTCAAGTTGATGTGCCCTCAGCGTGATCTGTCGAGTAATTGCAATGTGTCTCCTCTCAAAAAGTAGTATCGGTAATACCCTTCAAAATATTTTCGGTCCCATTGTACCCCATCAAACCGTTCAAATTTATCGAGGTATGTACCATTCAGATACGCACTTATACTTGATAATTCGAATGCGAATTGCAAAAAAATATTAACGAAATAAAAAAAATCAATCATTTCGAAAAATAAGAATTGAGTATATCAGTGTTATTATGAATGGAAATACATTTTGCGCTATATTTTAATTTTTTGGAAATGTCGGTAGTTCCGTCGCTCAAATCAAATCAAATCCTTTATTTCACTCAAAATGATAAAAGTTCTTATTTTGAATAGGAATAGCTAGAAGGTTATATCCTACTTGCAACTAGTAGTAAAAAATAAGCGCTCTATAAGAATCGCATAGGTATTACTCGAAAATATTCCAGAACTTCGGCCGGCCGGTATAATTGGTTTCAAATTTTCAATATATGTATAATTGATAATTTTGTTTTACCTTTCCAACCCTCAAGAATGTAGGGAAACTGCCTTTTGAAAATTAAAGATTCACTAATAAAGTTACCCAACTACCTAAGTATCGGTTTTATAATAATATGCAAAATTCTCTTTAATAAAAGCACAAGTAACTCGCAAGTTACTGGCAATTTCTTGCTGCTCAGTTACGGTAAATGGGATAATATCTAGGATTCGCAAAATGGCTGTAATAACGTGTATATTTATGCCATTTTCATTATGGATGTCCGAGCGATAATAGTTTTTTTGTACAAACGTCAAAAAATAACAAGGATCACGCATTGACAACAATATGCGAAGTCTTTTTCCTTCGTTATCATGGCACCGTGCGCAAAGTAATGTGCGAAATACCTACTTCGCACACTGCATGTAAACTTTATTGGATTTTCATGTTCTAATCTATAAGGTCCTCAATCAAGCAAAAATCCAAGAAATCATTTATTTCTAACTTTATGATCCTCAATCAAGCGAAAATGCAAGAAATCATTTATTTCTGAATGTTCAACAATAATTAAATAAGGATTTTTAACACATTTCAAATTGTGACAAAATTTTGTTTGCAAATTTGTAGAAAAAATTTTCGTTGAAAAAGTATTTCGCGCACTAGATACACAAATAACTTAGAATTACTCAGAATATAATGTATGAAAGCCTGTAAAAACGTTACTTAACAAATTTCAGGTACCTTCTTTATTGTTATTGTATATTTAAAATAAAACAAGGTTGATTTTCTTCCTATCACATAGATCTATCAACAACTATATTATTTAACGAGGTCTTCAGCCCAACCCCTTCTATTATTGTTCCAATGTTTTTTCAACACTGAAGTAGTTTTTGAAAGAAGTGTCTACACCGTGTTCATATATTTTTTATGATCCAGTGACAAGATTCGAAACTGAATTTTAATTTTATTAGCCGTTTTTTCAGTGTTAACAATGGTCTGAGCAATGTATTTGTTATGTTGTTACATCTTCGGTTAGCAGTTATTCACTCACCTTCAACCAATTCAGTATAAGTTGTCTACAAAGTCCTTCATTGTATTTCACCTTCTTTAGGAACATCAAAATCAGGTTATCATACTTGTCGACCGACCATATTTTGTTTATCGACGATGGTCGCATATAATAAGTGTACTCAAGGTGAACGTAAATAAGTACCTCAAAACCCCTGTTTTGCAAAGTTTACCTATTTACTCAAAAGCTTTATGACCGCTATTATATCATTCCGCATGACTGTGATTATTCTTTATGTGTAACATTATCCGCCATAAGTTATTAATAGCAATTTCGATAACACTCCAAAGAACCTGTTCGTCGACGTACATGTTTATTAGGGCGAGAATAAAAATGCTATTCGGCAATTAAACGCATCTGAAAACTTGTTCTCGGAAAACCCATTAGGAATTCAGACAATGCAGACAATGAGAGACGACTCTGAACGGAAGTGTCTTTCGACGTTTCAACTTGAACAAATTGAACACCTTCCTATACAGTGGAGTCCAAAAGTCTGTCGCTCCCCCCCATAACATTTTACATATTAAAAAAACATGTTCAATGCATAAGTTGTAGGGTTTCATTCGATCTCTTTAATGGTTTAAGCTTCATTTATAAAAAATGAAAATACACATAGAAGATTTAGGAGTGAAGTAAAAAAATATATAATGGATAGGCCAAGAAGGGAAATACATGAATTAGTTGACAATATGTGATTGACAATTAACCTATACGTGATTGATTTGATTTGATTGTAATGCCATATTTGTGCAATGATGTTTTCATGTTGTGAGAAATCACTATCTTATTAATCTCATTACATCTTTCAATAATAAATTTTATCAATGAATAATCATTAGATGCATTTAGCTTTAAGTACTGAATTATTTTTATATATTGTAATTGTTATTTTAATTGTCCACCACATACAAACTATCGTCCAGATAGTTTCTGTGGTTTTATATGTGTTTATTGAAGTGTTATTGAATTTTAATCTGTAACTGTGCTAAATTATGTCAATAAACATACATACAGTGTCTCAAAAAAGCGCAGTGACTTAGAATTTTTTTAATAGTATATCATTACATGGTCGGTTAGGGTGATCATAAAGAACCCAACAATATCAAAGTCGATGCTGTTATCTCCAAAGGCTACGGAAATATCGCCATTTATTTCACCCCCAAGCTTAATGAGTGTGAGAGAGAATTTATTGACCCTCCAGAAAAAGTTTCTCTCTCCCACTCATTGGGCTTATGGATAAGATGAATGGCGATATCTCGTAGTTACAGGTGATAACACCATCAAACCTGATATTGTTAAATTTCTTAACTTTCACTAACCTATCATGTCCTATTAAAAAAAAATAACTCCTAATTCGCTTTTTTGAGACACTCTGTATAAATGAAACTTAAACCATTAAAGAGATCGAATGAAACCATACAATTTATGTATTTAACATTTTTTTGTTTAGCCAAGAATTAGGTCTGAAAAATACCTTGGGTATGATGTAAACTCGCTGTTATCTACTTCAAAAATAATACGTACCATTACGCAGAATCACATGCCAGATCCGAATCCGGTAGCCATTTTGGTCGCATGGATTGCGATCGACAAAAAAAAATTGTAATTTAAATTTTTTTAAATATAAATCGCGTTTCCCTGCTTATCATATTCCGATGCATTCTTTACCATTCGATTTCGTGATCTCTTTAGACACTTTCGTCGTTGAAATTGAGATATTATCGTACTCGACTGAAGTAAAATTTTATTCAATAAACTAACAACAATAAATACATCAAAATAATGAATCGGCGCTCCGGGGCGGCTTAAATGATTTTGGTGGTGCATTCGCTTTCACGACTGTAGGGAAACCCGGAAAAACTTGCAACACCATCATCATCCGAACAGTTGGAATTCATTGGTTCACAACTTCTGAAGAAATACGACGAATTTGAAAATCTACTATGGGGTAAAATAGGATAGAAGATATTCTATTCTCGCAATTGTCATCAAATTTGTAACAGTCCCTTCTGTCTTTGGCTACAATCAAGTCCAGAACCAGAATGAGCAATGACTGCGTAAAGCTGGTAACGGCAGTCGGTTAGATTGGGGTGTTCTTCTAGCTTGATTTGTTGAAATAGTTTCATACACCTTTGAGTTGCTGAGTTATAACTGAAAGGCTTCAGAGTTATGATCAGATTGGCGGGTGCTTCAACTATACTCGTAACTTTATGGCTGTCGGTTGTTTTGGCGCAGTTGACTACCAGGTCATTCAGGTCACAGGTAATATTTGTGCGAAGTCTGCAATAAGTATTTCGGCATCGAGGGACTTTCTGAATTGTTTTCAAAGGACAATTTTTCCATTGGAAAAGATTTTTGGGAGATGAAAGAGACAGTGTTCGATTATTGGATTTTTTCCAGAGCGTCTTTGTTATTACGCATATGAAATAAGTCAAGAAATTTTAGTCAGTTTAGGTTAGTAGAGTTGAGTTAACGAATTTTGATCTGCTCATAGCAGTTTATAGAAAAATATGTTACATAGAAAATTTGTGATTATTTCGATCATATAATGATCAAAATAACCTACTTGTATTTTATTTCCAGTTGTCATTTCATGAGTCGTGACAATTTTGATAGTGAATCGAACACAGCAGTTAGTTGAATAATTGAAGTCGATTATGGTAGGCAAATCAATATAAAGAGATTAGGTTCATTTGAATGAGATATATGAATTCGTTTGAGTAGTAATTGCTAGAGGTCTACTGGTGTAGTGATAGCAAGTTCGACAGACATTTTTTTCTTTCCTGGGTGAACATGAAGAATTGTTTGTTGTTTGAAAAAATTAACAAGATGTTCATAAAATTAGTTGTGGAATCATCTGCAGGTAAAAGACAAACTTTAGTCGCATTTTCCATCGTTCAAGATAACCTCTTAGGAGGTATTCATATTGAAAAGGGGAAAATTCTTAAAAAACATTGTCACTTGTATTCCTTGCTTGTGTTCCTCTTCTGCTGGTTGATGGAGTTTCATCCAACACTCTACCTATAAACGCTGATGTTCCGCAGGGATCCATTTTAGCAACAACACTGTTCATTCTTCAAATCAATGATTTTTGGTAGCTCCCTTATGTCTGGTGCGGATGAAATTCTCATTCATACGCTTTGTCTACCAAAGCTGGGATATCAGCCTGTGAAACCATAAAATAACGGGGAACGAACTTTAATGGGGATCCAACAAGTTGGTAGAATTCAATTCGAATAAAACTCAAGCATGTCTTCACCATGCATTGCCAAAAGTGTCTCCCAAAAAGAAACTTGGTTTTTTAAAAACCATTTCACTCCTCGTCAACTCATTCGTTTCATACTTCACTCAGAAGCTAGTTCACTTCTCTGGAACAGAGTAGAAAGGTCGGAAATCTATCTTTTATATCTTTTATAGATTTTCTCATATAATATCATTAATCGATCCACCGTTAGCAGTCCTATCGAGACTGACCCGTCCAACTCAGTCCTCACATCCATTTGTCGTCATTTCCGAAATCACTCGCTCTTCCGACGAACGACAAAGCTTTGGGAGGAGTTCCTTGAACACTAATTCTTATCTACTTTCTCTTGGCTCTTACAATACAAAATATTCCTTGCTGTTTTCTTGTTTCATACACCCTAGCAAAATTACCTGAAATATTCTCTTTTCGTATACTCGATTAATTAATGAGTATTCGGTTTCTCGTTTCGTTCACCGGCCACTGCGATATTCATTCTGGTTAGATCAGACTAAAAAAATAATTCTATTCTTTTATTATGTTTCCTAAACATACGACTGTTCTGAAATAGCAGCATTACGGACATTAGGGCTGAATTGTTGATTTGTAGTGTCACAAGCAACAGACCGACATAACACTGCCCTATGTTCTCAGTACGAATTAGGCAAAAATGGAAGAAAAAAATTACAAAACAAAGGAAATTTTCACAAAAGTTGTATTTTTAGTTAATTTGAGATGTTGAAGAATCAACTAGTCATCACTCCGTACCTTATAAATTGTTAGGTAGGTACCTATATCAAGTTAAAAAACAAAATGCTGAAAACAAATATTCAGGTGAATGAACTGTGCAAGTTTCATTGGCATAGCTTCGATTCTTTAGTAAAAACAGACTCATTTGAATCCCGTTCGGTCCTCTTATTTGATTTTGATATCGCTTTAAAGTTTTTTCAATATTCTTCATCTATTGATCTTGGAAAGATTCATATATTTTCGCTTTCGGCGAAGTATGCGTTCTAAATTTAAACGAATATACTAATAAATTGAAATGGAAATGTTTGTGTTTCTCAAATGAGATTCAGTAAACGATGAAATAATAATTTCAATTCCTGAAATATTTTCAGATGAGACTAAAAACTATACGATTGCGGGATGGGATTTTGGATTCGAAAATTCATATTTTATCATATTTGGCAATAGATGGCGGGGCAAGCATGATTTTTTTGAATGCTATAGGTGTAAAAGCTCCTCATTCAATAGGATTCGCGGGGTAAACTTAAATCCTACAATGGCATACAATTTTTCTTAGCTACTGTTGTCATTACTTACGTCTATGTCCCCTATGAGATTATTTTGTGATTGAAGTTTTGATTTGTCGTATGTTTTTCTTTTTTTTATGTATTTATATCCAAACAGACCTATTGGTCTAATTACTATGGATAATATGTGTTCTGGGTTAGGCCTTGTTACTAACTCCATACGCCACCTTAGGAAGAGCACTGTTAATTTTTATGCAACAGTGAATCGTGGAAGATTATTCCCAGTCGGCGACAAGGTCAAATCATTCCGATTTTTACGCCCGAAAAATGAAAAAAACCTTGGTCCTCCTGGGAATCGAGCCCGCGACCTTTTGCTCACGAGCTCCGGCACTAACCACTGCGCCAACCAACACTTCAAAGCTGTTTCATACATTTCCAAAGGCCACTCCTGATCGAGTAATGTTATACCTATATACATCGGAAACTTTTCATCTGGGGTATAGACAGAAATCTACGCGAGCAACAAAGAACGCAATGATATGATAATACCACATAAATAAGAGAGAGACTACTGCGCGCCTCTCCTGTTGCCTCGCCCGTTGCCTCGCCCGACGAATTAACAGCTCAGTTGATATCCCTTCCTCGACTTAGTATAGAGGAGAAATTGTAATGCTCTCTCTCACCATACCCCAGATGAAAACTTTCCGATACTGTATACGTTACTTCACAAAAACCTGAATTTATACTGTCTATTTCTGAAAGAATATTTCTTAATAATGCTAAGAGCTTTCGACTCTCGTTATCTTCAGAGCCTCCTTAAGTTAAATACACTAATTGAATGACGAACTCGTGAATTTAAAAATTACGTTATGAAATTTGAAAAATTTTCAATTTTTTTTTTGAGTACCTACACCGTAAACATAAAATGTTGTCAGGGTAAGTTCTGAAACATCGTTGTTGCCTTCAATTTTGAAATGCTCGTCCCCCACGCAGTAATATGAAGTTTTTGGTACCAGACAATTTTGATAGAACTGGCAATCTGGCAGAGCATAGTCTGTAGGGGCTCGGCTATCATCTTGCTCAAAATCGGTAACTGGGGTCCTGTGACTAGCAGTACTTGTATGACATAAGTGTCCTGTTTACTGATGAGTCCTCCCATTGGTCAACAAAGTTTTCGAAAGACCACCTGAGTTACTGACCATTCATTCCTGCTAATGTTGTATGAGACAGGACATTCAATTTTCCGAGCTTACCAGATTTTTTGGTGGCTCTTTGATGGCGTCTTAAGTTGTCCAGGTCTTTCATTACCTGTTTTTTGGTATCTAATTCGGTGTCGAACAACACTAAATATGTTGATAAAAGTTCTTCAGTGCCTTATTAAATTTTTGGAGCACTGGCGGCTTAGTGACTCCATCGCCCTCCTGTATACGATAGTGCCTTATAGGCTATAAAAGCCAAACAATGTGTTTCCCGATCTATATTTGCACTGTGCGTGGATGAAACAGCCCTGGATTTTCCCAAATTGGCGAGCTGTGTGTGTAAAGGCTGTTTATTTTTCTGTTGTCCAGAACAGGAGAGTCTCAATCTGTTATCACAAACAGTTTTTATATCTTCAGTCTGTTATCCCAAATAGATATACGATGCAAGAAGTGCTTTGAAATTATCAACAAAGCCAGCTAAGTGTTGATAATGTGTTGTTGTCACAAACAGACAAAATAACTTTTATCACATATCGAAAGAAACACATATGTTTACACAAACAGAGATAATGGAGTATATTTCACAAGCAGGGCTTTGAACTCACCAACAAAGCCATTTCGGTGTTACCATTGCGTTGTTGTCACAAACAGACACAATAACTGTTATCTCAAACAGAAAACAGATACGTTACCTAAACAGTGATAATAGAGTATATTTCGCAAACAGGGCTTTGAACTCACCAACAAAGCCATCTCAGTGTTACCATTGTGTTGTTGTCACAAACAGACACAATGGGTGTTATGAATAAAAACTAGCAAAAGCTTTTACTATAGGTTTGTCTCTCTCATTAGTTAATAAAATAGATAGGTCTGTTTCAAGAAATCTAAGTAAAAGCATTTGCTTAAGGTTTATTCATTAGACCCAATAACTGTTATCTCAAACAGAAAACAGATACATTACCTAAACAGTGATAAAAGAGTATATTTCGCAAGCAGGGCTTTGAACTCACCAACAAAGCCATTTCAATGTTACCATTGTGTTGTTGTCACAAACAGAAAACTCATATGTTACCTGAACAAAGATAATAGAGTATATGTCTCAAGCAGGGCTTTGAACTCACCAATAAAGCCATCTCAGTGTCACCATTGTGTTGTTGTCACAAACAGACAGGATAACTGTTATCACAAACAGAAATCATATCTGTTATCTCGAACAGAAATAGGTATATCATCTGTTATCCCAAATAGAAAACCAGGGAAAAGCTGCCTTCTTCAGTCCGCGTCTGCAGAAATGTTGAGAGAAATAAACACCACATGTGTTTATTGATGTGAAACGTTCAAGTCGAACACAAAAACCCCATATATCGTTATTTCACTTCACTGTCAGCGTGTTTAGCGCGATGCCCTCTTATAAGATTAGGGCATTTGAATACAATACACTCGAATCGGTCTGAAAACGAGCATCGGCTTTAATTTTAATTACTCGTAAATGAGGGTAGAAGGCAAGACGTAGACACGTGTGGATAGTCTTACACAAAAAAATAGACTGATTCGTAGATGATGACCTAGGATGCTGGATACGGGACAGAAGGGGAATTTGAACGTTTTAAAGTTTGTGGATATTCTTGCCAGAGGGAGATTTATGAGCCGAGGTTGAATATAATCAGCATTAGGCACAATAAGCTTATCATGAAGTATATGCTGTGTGTAATATATATACCTTCAAATAGTGCCAGTAATGTTTATGAATCGGTGGTAAATTTTCTGCAAGGTAATATTAATGATGTTGAAAAAACATATGTTTTTGGAGATTTCAATATACCTGAAATAACTGGTAGACACCTAAATTATACAACTGTTAGCGATAAGCATGCTGTTTTAACTGATTTCATCGATTTCAATTCTTTCCAATTATATAATGACATTTGTAATTTCCAGGGAAAAACACTGGACTTGGTAATCACTTCTGAAAATAATATGGATATTTGTACTGTGCAAAGGGATTTCTTACCATTTGTCAAGGAGGACATTTATCATCCTGCTTTGGAAATTATTATAAAAGTTCAACGCGAAAAAGAACGTGTGAACGAACCATTAGCTGAATCAAAATTTATATACAAAAAAGCCAATTTTCTTTTGCTAAGCGAACGAGTTAGAGATACTGATTGGGATAGTGTTTTATTTGAAAATACTGTGGATACGGCTGTAAATAAATTCTATACCATATGGAAAACAATTATAGATGAATGTGTGCCCAAATATACTAATGTCCGAAACAGCAAAAGTTTTCCTATTTGGTTTGATAAGGAGATCAAAGAATTACTGAAACAAAAAAATACATTTAGAAAATCACGATTAATATCGGACTATCACAATGAAAAGTATAAAGAATTAAGAAAAAAACTAAAAAACTTGGTTAGGTCAAAGGCTAAAGAATACGTAACAAAGGTAGAGGACGAATTAACAACCGACGTGAATCAGTTCTGGAATTTTGTAAATAAAAGTAAAAGAACGTCGACTTTTGGAAAATTGATCTATAAAAATAATGAAATAAAAGACGAAGATACAGCTGGAGTATTTGCAAATTTCTTTTCATCTGTTTATGAAACTTTTAAAACGAAATATGATTTAAATTTCACTACGGATGCTGATATGGTTAACAATTGTTGCGACATTAGGGAGATAACTGAATTAGATTTTGAAAATGCAATAAAAAAACTGAAACCAAAAAAAGCGGCTGGAAGTGATGGAATTCCTCCATACATTCTGAAAGCCTGTGGAGATTGGGTAAAAATACCACTTCTGCACATATTTAACCTCATCATCAAGTCCAGTGTTTTTCCAGATTCGTGGAAAACTGCCCTAACAACACCTATCCACAAGAGTGGTAAAAAATGTGACATTGAAAATTATCGACCAATTGCTATAATGTGTGCACCGGCGAAGTTATTTGAGCAAATTATTTATACACGAATATTTCACTACGCAAAAATATATATCACTGAAGAACAGCACGGGTTTGTTACCAATAAATCAATCAATACCAATCTATTCATTTTTACTAATTATGCGTATAATATATTGGAATCAAAGAGCCAACTCGATACTATATTCACGGATTTTAGGAAAGCTTTTGATAAAGTGGACCATGATGTTCTGTTAAATAAATTGAACAAAATTGGATTTTCTGAGAATTTGTTAAAATTAATGAAAAGTTATTTACAAAATAGATACTTCTGTGTTAAACACAATGGTAATACATCAGGTAAATTTCACGCTAGCTCTGGTGTTCCTCAAGGATCTAACCTCGGACCGCTATTATTTGTTTTATTCATCAACGATTTCCCTTCCATTTTAAAATTTTCTGAATGTTTGCTTTTTGCTGATGATTTGAAAATATATAAACAGATACAAACAGTTAGGGATTGTGTTAATATGCAAAGGGACATTGACAGTATTTATGAATGGAGCATCACAAACAAACTAAAATTCAATATTAAAAAATGTTGCATCATCACAATAACGCGTTTAAAGGATCCTGTTATTTTTGACTACATGATGGACAAAGAAGTCCTCCATAGATGCTCCGAGGTTAGAGATCTTGGGGTAACCTATAATAATACCTTATCGTTTGTCAAACATATTCAAAACATTGTTAAATCGTCAAATCGAATGTTAGGATTCATTATCAGACAAACTCGGGAATTTACAAATATTAATACTATCAAATTATTATACTACTCACTTGTGAGACCTAAATTGGAATTTGCGAGTATAATATGGTCCGGTGAATATCGCACTACAGTTAATGCAGTCGAGAAAATACAAAATAAATTACTAAGGTACTTATATTACAAACAGTATCGTATAAGGGCTGACTATGAAGTTATTAGATCCCAACAACTTAGAAATGACTTCAAAGTTCTCTCTTTAGAAACTAGACGATCACTCACTATGATGCAATTTTTGTATAATTTGTTGAATAATAGGTTAAACGCACCAGGAATTTTGTCACTATTGAGATTCAATGTTCCTTCTCATAGAACTCGAAGAACATATCCATTCAATATTCCTTTGGTAATTACTACGAACAGATCCCCTCTCGTAACCATGCTACGACTGGCTAATACATGTAGTGTACTTGTAGATTTAGATTGGACTCTACCTCAGGGAGTATTTCGTAGAGCTATTATAGAGTATTTATTGAATATAACTGTATGACACGGTATACTTGATTTTATTAGCATATTAAGCATATTCATCCATGTTTTAAGCATATAGTCCTCACTATCGTAGCGTATCGTATCGTATTGTCTTGTATTTAATTACATAACTATAAAATCAGATTACATAATTGCTAATTGCTATTCCGCCTCAAAAGTTTTGAATAGCCAACTCACTTAATAACTGTTGAAATGTAAAGATTTTGTATATTTATTATCCATGTAATTAGGCCTTTGGTCTGTTTGGATACAAATAAATAAATAAATAAATGAAAGAAACAAGATATCGTGCCCTACCAGAACTGCTTAGTACTTATTGACATAATTCTATACAATAGAAATAATTGGGTCGAAAATCCATCAGAAAATAACTACTTTCCTAGCTAATACCACGAACGTTGAATTACATCTAACGAATTTCCGTGCTAAGTTCCTACAAGGCTTTCTCTGCAAACATTTGGACCGTTTCATGGGTTTTGCCCTGATCAGTATAGGGTAGGTCTCTGCAAACAATAACTAATGTCTGCAAAAAATATTTCGATTAATCTCCATTTCAAAGTCTCAACTGAAAAAAGAATCATTTCTCCAACAATAATTGACATGATTTCGAACTGGTTACAGGTGCAGATTTCGAAATATTTTTTTCTTTTATAATAAGTGGACGAACGTACTTTAATCCTTTTATTTACGAATGTCATTTAAAATTATAAGTATTCTCTGACCCGTATTTCAGGCATGTTAATGTCTCATTGCCATTCTGTTAGTCGTAAATTTCCCAATTTATTCCATACTGGTTGAGATAACACTTTGCTCAGAATTATAATTGAACATATTAACATATCTAATTGCGGATGATAACCCACTTTGGTGTGATACATGAATGTTTTGGAATGAAAATTTCTTAAAGGCTGATGCGTTTGTAGGAATAATATAAAGTACCTGGGCGACCGAGCTTTGCTCGGGATTTTTTTTTGTAACATCGTGATTTTTGGGAGATTATTTAGATACGAATCACATATGAACATATTGCAATCTTACCTACATATGAATTGCAGTCATTTAAACTTAAGTTTGAACAATCTTAGGATAATAATGTTTCCTTCCATACTATGTTGCTTATATGTCAGGAATTTTCAGCTGGAATGAGTAGGTACTTTTAATGAACTTTTAATGAAAAAGCTACATATAACATGCCGTGCATAACACTAAAGTTCTTGAGTCTATTCCAAATGCTGTAAAATTATTCATGTAAATAAAAAAAAGAGGTTCCTCTTTCAGATTCGAACCCAGTACCCCTTGCATACGGTCTCGACCATTAGACCGCTAGGCTATTACAGACAAACTTTAAAACAGGTCACATGAAAAATTCAGGCTAATAAAATCTCATATCATGCCCATTCAATAATTTTTTTGAGAATAACCCGGCCGTTGATGGTGACTGCTAGAATAAACTCTATTTTTTCTATTAGTTAGGGAGCCGCAGGGAAAAAAAATCGCCGAACAGCTATACTCCTTCCGAGCTCAGGAATGTATAAGAATATATGCCTTCGGTTGAGATATGTTGTTCAGAAAGTGATCAGTTTTCAGTTGGGGCCTGGGCTGGAAAAAAATTTTTGAAAATTTTTCTTCCGAAAATGTTTAAGGTAAAAAATTAGCTGGTCTCCTATATTCACACTTTTTAGTTCATTAATTTCAATATGGCCCTTAGATAGCTGAAATCGCGGTGAAAGAAATTTTTAGCAGGACCAGGTCACAGGAGGCAAAAAGGGGCACTTGAAAAACTCGCGGGATCGGCTATGTTCAAAAATTCTATATGCACTTTAATACCGAGGATTTTTTTTTTCATATCCTACAAATTCGAGAAAATAGTCCAGGGCCATAATTGAAAGGGGTGGTAGGGGGTGAAAACTGGACGAAAACTCCTTTCCTTGGGGAGTTGCTTTTCTTCGTCCTTAAAGAAGTGCTACCTGAATTTTCAAAGCTTGATCATCATTCCAAGTCCATATTTCCAATTTTTGAACATAGCCGGTCACGCGAGTTTTTCAAGTGCCCCCTTTTGGCGCCCCTCTGTGACCCGGCCCTGCTAAAAATTCCTTCTACCTCGATTTTAGCTATCTAAGGGCCAAAATTGCTTCTCTCGAATGGGCCCTACTCAAAATAAAAATATTTTGGATTTGGTATCTTCGATGTAAGTACTTCCATTCCTTAGCTCGGAAGGAGTACAGCTGATCGGCGCATTTTTTCACTGGCGGCTCCCTAACTATATTGGTGGATGAGATTCAGCACCTAAATTGTCACGACTTATGAAATGACAACTTGAAATACATTGCTGGCCCAATTAGCAACAATGCAAGTGTACCTATCACAAAAATTTACGAGATAGCGCTTTATGACATTATTAGGACTGTTATTGACAAGAGAGCAGATAAGAAATGTTTTTTGTGTAAAATCGCTTTCTTTTAGGAAATATCTAATATTGATTTGATCGCGTCATGTATTTCCATTTTTTTTCTGTTAAATACCGTGTTTTCAGGAAAGACGCCTATATAGGAGCTGTTTTCGAGATCGAAAATATATACAAGAATTGCTTGTTTAAACAGATCAGATTATTTGTGGTGTCCCGTTTGTCCCATTCCTAGCAAGTCAAGGATGACGTGGCTTTCAGGCAGATATCGCCAAACACTACGCCTCCTTGTAGGATTACTGAAAGGCCATAACTAGGTAGACACCTGTCACTAATGGGTGTAAAAGACATCCCCACCTGCCATATGTGTCAAGAAGACGAAGAACCTTCGTCTCACTTCCTTGGCGAGTGTGAGTCGTACGGGAGGCTAGGATTCGAAATCGAAAAAAAAAGGAATTTACCCAATTATAGTGGACGGACGTTCTGACCTTCATAAGAAGGTCACAAAGGTTCGGAAAGGAAAACTAGGAGAGTCAATGTAGTTAAGTGGAGAGCGAGGGATGGCAAAAAGGGCACATTGGGGCCTACTTCTTCTACTACTACATGTCACTATTTAACAAAATGCGACTATTTCGCGAATTTGACTTTCTGTTTTTTTGTTTTGGTTACACCTACTCTTATTGTGTATTCTTACACTGACTAACACAGACAAACGGAACGAAAAGGATCAATGTGCCAACGCTGTCTTTGTCAGAAATAAAATAACGGAACAACAACAGCAACATTTTTATTCCTTCAAAATAATTGAAGTAAAGATTGAGAGTAAAGGGCCATAATCAGCTTTCGTATCATCTTCTGTTTATATTTGTAACCTGAGAGGTTAGATTGAGATGGCAACAAGTCTTATCTGTGGGTTATGCGCAGACGTTATCAATCAACTGGCCGTGATTGCCTATCAGTTTTTGTGGTAAACGCACTGCTAATTCCCAAGGATCTCGTAGTATGGATAATACGGAAAACTGGATCTGCTCAACTTGCATTACTGGCGAAAAGCAAAATCAGTATCTCGTGGGGGCAAATAAAGAGGTTCTTCTGACTGTTGAACACTTTGAGAAAATTATGATTCAATTTTCCACATTGAATAATTCCATCAAGTCGTGTAAAGATTAAATTGAGTCCCTCCGTTATACGATCTACACTCATTCTGGTGCCATTTCAAATTGCGAATCCCAGATTAGTTCGTTGCAAAATCTCAATTAATCATTACAGAAGCAAATAACCGATCTAGAACGACACTTATCGCAAAATGCGGATGATTTATACTATGCAATGATCGTTTAATACGCGACAAAAATATCCTTATAATGGGACTGGTAGACAGCAGAGACGATCGCGCTGATTTTCAAAAATATAATTTCCTCTATTGTACCGAACTCAGCAGCCGAGCTCAAAAATACATTTCGCATTGGGAAAATCAACAAAGGAGCTCGACCTGTGAAAGCCTGCATCCTATCTCCAGATATGGTTCGTCTTATTCTTAAAAACAAGAATAAACTATCAAATATCGACTTTCCTGGTATTTCAATCAGGGCCGATCTAACTCCCAACCAACAGAAATATTTGGCTGAGTTGAACAATAAGCTTGAGCAGCGAAAACGCGGGGGTAAAAATGACCTCATAATAAAATATATAAATAATCGTACCAAAAATTGTACAAAAAAGGAATTATCAGACCAATCAGAAGAGGTCATGAGAAGAAGATGAGTCGCCAAAGCGCGATAGTGGAATGAAAATTTGGAAGGATTCTGTTTAGCAACCACTTAACATGATTACATGAAACGTACAAGGTTATACACATTTTTCAGATTTTCTTGAACTATCTTGTAACTTTCAACTTCTTGGTGTTTGTGCGACGTGGTTGAACACAGAACTTGAAGCCCCACAAACTGCACTTCACGATTATTACATAATTTTTAGCCCTGCATTAAATGATCACTCTAGAGGCCATGCTAGTGGTGGACTACTTATTTTTGTTAAGCATTGTTTTTCTCATTCAGTATTAAAAATAACGCCTTTTTAATAACGATTTTTTGTCTCATCAAAAATCAAAATTTTTCTCTTATTTTATGTTTTGTGTACTTCAAACCCTCTTTATGTAATGATGTTATTCTAAAGTTATTTCTGTTATCACTATGCAAAGTAAATGATGATTACCCCAATCACCATTTTGTCATAATTGGTGATTTTAGTTGTAGAGTTTGCAACATTGGAAATATTTCTGAAGATTTTATTGAAGGTACCTGTTTGTACTCGAATAGATTTATTTTCGAATGTCCCATACTTCTTGTTTTTCCTTTTTTAGCCAATTACGATGTCTCATAAACTTTATACATAATATTAGCTATGAAGATGCTAGAATACTATAAAATTTTCTCACTGAAGTCTTTAAACTACGAGCCTTCGTTGTTAACGACTAAGCAATTTATAGGTAACTGTTGATTGAAAAAAAATATTTTTGTTTATGTATTCATTGCTTTTTATGAAGTGTTTTTTGCTATTTTTTTTCTTCGTAAGAAAGTTTTTTTTGTTTATTTGTTTGAATATAATCCAAACTTCTTGTTATGACATGTAAATCTTTAGAAACAATAAATTAATTGAATTGATTTATGTTAGGTTGCTTGTATGATATCACATGTTGAAAGCTAATAAGGGCTACGACTTCCGTAGCGAGCACAAGTATCTCAAAGACTGTTCGTAATGGTGCAGCTGGTTGACGGAAATAACAATTATTTTTAATAGTCAGATAATCGTACACAACCTGAATCAAATTTGGAACAAGTGAATACTGCTCAATTAAAATTGAAAATTCTTATGTGAAGAAGTATAATTTCAAAAAAATGGATTCGTTTGGTAGAACGCTTCCTTTTTTATTCGTGCAGAGAGCTGATAACTATAAAGACAAAACACCAGTGGTGAAAGTGCCTCGAACGTTCGATGAACATTCTGGAATAATTCGAGATACTTTGGGTGCTGTTCCAGTCAAGGACATGTCCCGAAGCTTCAGCATACTCAAAGGATATCAAGTACCCGAAAAGCCGTTCCCTACACGGAGAAAAATGTATAGTGATATTTACAATAATTTTTGGTTTACCCATAAATTTTTTCAACAATTTATTGGTATTTTACCACTTACTATCCAAGTTATTAGGGTTACCAAAAAATATTGTAATTTTTATCATAATTTCTTGAATATACCAATATGTTCTTCAGATTTATCTCAGTGTACACCCTGGTTATAAACAAACATGAAAATAAAACATATTTATTGAATTTGTGCATTTCTAAACGGTCCATAATAATATACACTCTGTAACTAAATCTAATCTTTAGGTTGTTATGGAAACTTCGTACTGGACAACTTCGTGCAATTCACTGAATTAATGAACGATATTATATTCATGAGCGCTGTTGTACTGATCGTCTATTATATGAAATAACATCAAGGTTATTCAAAATTACTTCACACATAATAACAGTGTACATCCAAGTGAGATACATACATATTACGTTGCATAACAGACAAAGAAATATTATGTTCTTTTACTCTCCTCAACATCAATGGAATGCCGTCATCCGACGTTCCTATAAATAATTTTATTACAATCGTGTTGTATCTCTTTGAAACATTCTCAACAGGTGTGTCCTTTGTGTAGAACTTGAATGGTAATCAGTGAAGTTATTGCGAGTTCGTATTGTCAGTTTATAAGGAAACAGTGCTCACTCTTTTGATTAAAACGAACTCACACTTTGCAAATTTCCTTATGCCGAATTTACACGTATCAAGTAGCTAAAGCATGTCACTAAATCAAGAAACTAAATTTAGTTCCTAATATGGTGTAAACAACTTGATTTAGTACTTGCACAAGTACCTAATTTAGTAAACTGTTTAGTCAAGTGAATAGAAACCATTTCTGTTTACTTGAGCAAGTTGCCTCTCCCACCTTTGCTTTCTAGCAACCGAAACGCCGACTGAACAAGTCTAGACAGGCCAGTGTAGTCAAGTTCATAAGTGCAGACTGCAAGGTGATGATAGATTATTTGGTGGCGTGTTTTAAAAATGTCTTGTTGGAGGGAAGCAACAACAATAAAGTTTGTAGAAGAGTATAGGGAAATGCGATGCCTATGGGATGCCTACGGTACACGGCGTATAAAGAAATTGAGGAGATCATGGAAATGGAAGGATTTGGGGTGCCTGAAATTAAGAACAAACTACGGGCGTTGAGGTCAACTTATTCTCAATAAAATACGGGACTCTCTGAAGTCAACACTAAACAACAATACGAACGGTCTAATTTTAGGTACTTGATTTAGTAACTTACTTTAGCTACTTGACACGTGAAAATTCGGCCTCTAAAATTCAGTCCATTAGTTTTAGTGAGCGTGTACATGTACCTATTGTTGTTGGGTTGTTCAGTGTTGATTAAACATGGCCAGAAAAGTTACGCGTGCATCAGTGCGGAATTGTATATTGAAGATATGTGGCAAAGTATCCGAAATATTTGCAAAAGAAACGAACAAAAACAAAAAGAAGCGTTGCTGGGTACGAAAATGGCTGAGTCGATGAGAAATATATGGTGCTTCATCTATTTTATTAAGAGAATTAGTAGCTGAAGTCGCACCAGAATATATAAATTGGCTGAGGCTGTCTAAGGAATATTTTGAAATATTGCTGGCTCAAATTGCTCATCAAAATACGAAAAACGACACTAATGACATCGGTTGTGCCAGCTAGAATAAGACTGGAAATCACATTGTCCTATTCAGACACAGGGAATAGTTATAGAACTTTGCAGAGATTCTAGAATCCCTTATTTTCTTGACAATATATTTTCCTTGCTTAACAACCAATCAGTGGATTTCAAATTTTGAAATTCAGTCAATAGAATCGGAACTACAGTGAAAATATAGCTTGTCGCTGTATTTTCACGGTGATAAACCTACTTAGTTTTTGTTTTACTATCTGTCAAGTGAAAATAATGATTTAAATTATAAACGTCAAATTTATGTGTTTTGACTAAACTATCTTCATTTATCAATATGAGCGATCGTTGGGGACAAATGTCCATTGGTATATCATAGATGAGGCCGTGGAAAAGAGTATTCCGTTGAATACGGCTAGAAGTAAATCATCAGTTACCAGGTGACACGATTTTTCTTTATTTGAAATCGATATATTGTCGTCCTAAATATAATTCGTGGTATGATTAAAAACCTATAATTTTTTGGAATATCAATTCATTGGCAACACCAATGCAAGTGAATACACCTCGTTCAGCTTTGGGATTGCAATTCATTAATATTCCAAAAAATTATCGGTAATAATCATACCATTTATTATTATATTACCCCGGACAATATATTTCCTTGCTTAACAACCAATCAGTGGATTTCAAATTTTGAAATTCAGCCAATAGAATCGGAACTACAGTGAAAATATGTGGTCGTTTTCTCAAAAAATCTGATTGAATTCCAATATCAAATTTCAAGCTCGCGTTAACACGCTACTGCCATTTCCGGCAGGACCGAAAATTATATTTGTCATAATTTTGCTAAAAATTATAGTAGAAGAAAAAGAAAAAGTTTTAATGTTCCTGAAGACTTCTACTTCCTCATCATGCTAATATAACATGTGTTTTATCCCACTTTACATAACCCTTCTACGATATTCACGGAAGATCCGAAAGTCATGGATATTTCAGTTGATATGAAATAATTATACTGAAGCAGGAATAAATAAATAAATGAATAAATGAATAAATAAATAAATAGGGTTTTTATTAAATATTGCATCTTTTCACATTTCACACATAATGACAAGCCACACTACATATATAACATTCCATAATCCAGGGGAAGTAGAGGAAAGCTATATATGGGCGCAATAGTAGCTACTCTTCTACACGTTTTCAGGGGTGCAAAAGAGCGCCTTGCCAAAGCGAACATAGCGCCCCCGTGAAAGGGCGCGGTAGTCCGCCCGCGCTGGTGTTAACGCTGGGCCGGACTTTTCATTACGTAGTGGTTATGGCCGGTAAAACACGCCTCCTGCAAGGCTTATGCGTGTTGTTCGAATTTCTATTCCTTGTAGATACGCCATTGTTGCAGTTTGCGAGGATGATTTTTTCGGTGCTAAACCCCGGAAAAGGCTGATGCAAAAAACCGGGTCAAAGTACTCTGCGTTTCAGTCCGACTTTCGACTTAGTTCCCTACGGAACCGGTTCTTCCCTTCTTTCATTAAAGATATCAAGAGCCTGATAAATGAGCCCGCCGTGTTTGCGAGGCTCATTATCATACACTCTGAGCCTGGTGATGTCTCTGGTGAGAGGACTTTTATCGAGCATGTATTTATAAAAATTATAAGATAAGTTTTTTATAGATGTCGAAATCGAGTCGACGCCAGAAAGCTCCCTGAGAGTTTCCACTCGAAGGTATCGTCTGCTACCAGTGATAATACGAAGCACTTTGTTCTGCATCCCATCCAACCTCGCAAGAGGAGTAGGTTTTAGGCTGCAGAACACCGGACAAGCGTACGTCATAGTAGGTCGAATAATCTGCTTATAAATACCTAAGCAGTTTATTGTCCTGAGACAGTTTCGACTTCCTAGCTATCAGGGGGTAAGTGCGCTTCAACGCAGCTCCACCCCTCTGCAGGGGCGGATACAGGACAAATTTCAGGGGGGGGCGCAAGTTGAATTGAAGGAATGTTTTTTGTAGACATATAGTGGCGTGGGGGATAGGAACCAATTTTTTTTATTTACATATTGAATATATGATTTTTGGATATTTTGAAGTATTGAGAGTAGGTCAGATCACACCATAAAAACATAATTATAAGTAAATTATTTTATTCATAAAAACCAATTATAATGAATTTAATACAAATACTCTTAAATTAATTGGAAGCTGCCATCTATAGAACGAATTCTAATTTTCTTGGCAAAACGGTCAATGATATTATCTTAATTTATTTCTACGTTTCTGTGTACGTACAATAATGCCAAGCCGGTTAGTCTGTCTTCATTCATTGTCGACCTCAGATATGACTTCAACAACCTGAGACTCGAAAAACTGCGTTCTGCTGTTGCTATTGAGTAGGGCAAACAAACTAAAATCTGAAGAAGACGGCGAATATTGGGAAAATCAATTTCCCCGCAATTGAGATATGCACCTATGGCAGTATCAATAGTTTGTCTTGATAAACTTTGGGTTTGGTAATTTTTGTACGACAAAAATTCACCCATAACTTCCGAAATTGAGGGATTGTCTACCAGGCACCCAAACTGGTCAAGCATTTGTAAAACTTTCGCTCGCATAACGGGCTGATCGGACATTCTATGGAGATTGTTTGGTATCAATATATTTATATTAAGAGGTTTTGTCACTAAATTTTGAGCACTCACTGTTTTCTGGCCACCAACTAAAAGGTCTGATGAAAACACCGCACAGTATTTGCAAAATAGTCCTTCTTTTTAACATGAAAACACCAACCATTCATACTTTTCCAGATGTGTCAGATTTGCACGACGTTTCTCTTCTCTACCCCTTTTCACGTGACTCGAATATGGAAATGTAAAGTTTTTGTTTGGCTTCCAATGATTTTTCAAAAGTTGATATTTCGTAAATTCGTCTATGGTTCCCATTATTTTCAAATATGCACCAACATCATAAATGAATTGTGATGTGCTTGATGGATCACTCTGATCAGTATTACAATTCTCATTAATTTTGATATTATTTTGTTTTTGCACCATGACCATATCTTCATTTGTTGAATTTGTTCCAATATCAAGTTCAGATATTGAAGCCTCATTTTCGTTATCGGGTTTTAGCTTTTTGAAATAGGCGTGAAGGGTATTTTCAGCAGCTTTTCTCTTGATATTTTCTGTCATCGCGAATTGCGTGACAGATCGAACACACTATTGTATGGTAGGTAACTAGGGCTTCATTCAAACTTCACACTCGGTCAAATTGAATTATAAAACGAATGATATCATTACTGCATAAATACGTTTATATATAGATGAATTATCAATTTAAAATATTCATTAAAGTTATTTTGATCCATTACCCGTAAATAAAGGATTTAAATATACCCAGGTAGTGTTGGGATAATACCGATAATAATTAGGTAGTTTGTTCCAGGAACGGCTTATAGCAATTGATAATTTGTTTTGTTGGGTTTGATTATGAGGTATTTTCAAAATTCCATGGAATTTCAAATAAAATCGTTTCAATTTATCTATTATTGAATACCAGGGTCGATAACGATCGTCCCCTGCGCCCCCCCTCTGTATCCGCCAATGCCCTTCTGTTTAGCCAGGGTGATATGTCTTCCGAAATTGAGACGCTTGTCCAGGTGTACCCCCATGTATTTCGCGTGGCTCACGTTCTCAACAGCTTCGTCTTTGATTCTCAATTTCCGGTATAACTTCGAAAAAGTATACTTTCTCGTGAAATTGATCGTCTCCGACTTAGCCGGATTCACCTCGATCTTATTCTCCTCTAGATACGGTATGATCTTCCTATCCAAATGAATTTGGATTCTCGATTGAGCAGCGACGCTTTAGAAGGAATGGGCAGAGATAGCCGTGTCATCGGCATACACAGCCGTGCCCATGTCCGTTCTCTCGCACTGAGGAAAGTCATAAGCGTATAGAGATTATAAGTGCGGGGATAAACTTGAACCCTGCGGAACACCTGTGAAGCAGGAATCAGTACCTTCTTTGAACCATATGCAACCAATGCCAAATAAACAACTGGGTTTTACTTTTGCCTCAGTTTTCAACTCACCCATAATCCCGGCAATTTCTTCAGTACATGTTGAAAATAATCGCTCATGCACATCCTGCATAAAAAATAAAGTATGTGATTTGAAGCTTGGTGTTTGCACTTCACAATAGTGTTATTAAACATATATGCAAGATATGAATAAGCGATTATTTTCAACATTTACTGAAGAGAATGCCGGTTTTATGGGTAAGTTGAAAATGACGCAGGAGTAAAACAAAGTTTTTATTTTGGCATGTATAAGTGGGACCTGTCACACTACTCTAAAATTGTTGCATATAGCCAAAGAGGGTATGGGTTGCTGCTTTAGTTTAATAATTCCACAAACATCTACGTGAAGTGCGACAAAACACATTTTAGGTACTCAAATACTCGCATATTATATTTTCATGAGAAGGTAGGAGTCTTCAGAAACGATATGAACTTTTCCTTTTTCTTTTTCGTTCATTTTTAGCAGAGTTGTGATCAATCAAATATTCGACTCCGCCAGAACTTTCGCGGCGGATAATCGTGAACTTGAAATTTGATGTCGGCGTTCAATCACGTTTTCTGAGAAAACGAGCGAATTTCATAAAAACTTACTAGGAATCATTTTTGTGGAGAATTGAATTGTATTCCATCTTGTTGAGTTGTTTTTCCGATAAATCATATACTTTCCAAGATTACAGCAAAAATCTATTTATTTATTTTTACGAAAAAAAATATATATTCTACCTCTGGAATTTCGGTAAACAATTTTTTTTCGGATTTATCATGGTTCCAACTACTAGCGTACCAAGTTTGGCGGTGCTACAATCGATCCTTGTCTCAAAACCCAATCGTACTGGGTTATAATGTGTCTTACCGCAACAATATCGAACAAAATTAGATTTCAATTATTATCGATAAAATAACACAAATAACATTTAATTGGGAGCCAATATCAATCAACTACAGTCGCCCCGTTTATTTTGAAGGTTACGTTTCATCTGATTCCGAAACCACATGACGTAGATGTGTGCCAGACTTGGCCAGAAACTGACTTAGGTAAAAAAAAATTATACAAATGTCGAAAAAAAAAATTATAACCAAAAAAAATAACCAGTAAATTTAAAAAAATGTGAAAATTTGCAACCGAGTCAGTATCTGCTACCGTTTTCGAGATGCCCATGCTTTGCTTTATTATCTAGAGCAAGCTGTGCAAGAAAGGCTCAATTCTAGGAAGAGTATATCGGTCTTCAAGATCTCAAATAAAAAAACGAGTCAGTGATTGCGGAACGGGGCAACAAATATATGAGAATAAAGTACCCGAGATTGCAGTCCTCCGCTTCATCAATATTTCTTCAGTTCCACGAATCACTACCTGAAAAAAGTGTAAAACTTAACTAAAAAAATATATATGGCTGAGGCTGAATTAAATTTCACTTAAAATTGTGTAATTAAACGACTTCTCGAGATGGCTTTAATTGGTATTTTCACATTGGAATCAGTAATTTACGTCCGTGCCTCTTTGACCATAAAAAAATAAATTTCATTAGCATATGTTTTTGGCATGCGCCTGCCAATTGAATCTTGTATAAATCACTCGCTCGACTGCATTTTGATATGCATTTTAATGTTGGCACGGATCGCATGAATTCTCCATCTGATTAAACTACCGCGATGTGCTGATTACACACTTGGATCTCGCTAAAAATTGCTGACATAAAAAAAGGAACAAATCGCATTCATCAGTTTTTTCGTTCACATGAAAACCTATTAATTTTTTTTAGTAGGTGTACAAATCACTTCATTGGATTCATAGTAAATGTGATTTCCAAATATTGCTTTTATCATCATCATATCCTCAATTCTATTTATTTCTCAATCTACCTCTAATAGAACTCAGATATATCACTACCAAGTTACCATCTATCCATTTACTAATCTTTGAATTTTTGTTTGTAAATTTTATCATGTCTTGCAAACCAGAATCGAAATTCTACATTTTGTTTTTTGGCATGGACGATTTCGCTCCCGCCAGAGGCGCTATTGTAAGTGGCATATCACTTAAATTATTCGCTAATTTGGAAAAATACGTTTATCTGAGTGTGAGGAGCTTCATATTGGAATCGAAAAAGAAAGGAACAAAAACATTCGGCCACAAAGAGCCGTTGATTCGAATGTTAGTTGATGGAATCGACGTTGAAACATCGGTTCCTATGGATTACCTCGTCCGTATTTTCTATATTTCTTCTGCTCTCTTCAATAAAAGTAATGAAGGTGCTCCACTTTACTGATTTCTAGTTGGTATTGCTCCTTTATTTAGTAATGGCTTTGCTCAAAGCAAATAAACTCTCATCAATAATTATAGGTTAGGTATTTTGTTTATTCTCTATCTACTATAAAATAAAATAATTCTGAGGCATGATTATAAATGAAAACTATACTTTCCCAAATTCCTATAAGCATCAACCTACACTTTTTAACAATACCAACAGGACCCCCACTGGCAGCAGCGCCCCCTACTTTGAGCTAGCGAGAATACATGCCATTGGTTTGTTTCAATTCGTTTTGTTCTTAGAATTCATTGATACAGCGGATGCCACAGGCGGCATGTAGCATCCTGTATATTATTCATTTGAAGACGAGCAAATTTGAAAATTAAATCAAAATCTCATTTAAATTCTATATCTTTGTAATTTCTCTCATTTTGATTCATTTTTTGCGAGACACTATAAGAGATTGCCAACTGTTAATTGCGTAGTATTGCTAAATGATTAGGTACTGAGTACTGGTCAAATATTTACGTTAATTCATTGAGAATTTGTGCCAATTTCTATTAATTTTCTGACAAGCATTGGAAAATTAACCACCTACTTATTTTAAAACTTAGTGGAAAACACATTTGACATTTTTTTTGTCTTCAACGTGCATAGCAATAATCAATTCACACTAGATTAACATTAATTTAATTCCCACCATATTCTGATTCTTCGCAACAACCAAAACTATCGAAGACATATATTTTTTGGCGATGAATTTCTAAAATATAAAAGTAAAACTCTCATTTAGCTTTCACGAAATTAATGATAAAAAAACTTTTATTCGTGAACTAGTAAAGTAAAAATTCAAAAATAATATGTATTGAATGAAAAATAATGTACTTTTGAAATTTTGAATATTTTTATAAAAGCTGGAGGCTTTATTGCAATGCAATGATGTTACACCTCTCAAGCTTTTGATAGAAAAATATTAAAATATTTAATAGTTCTTCGTTTTTTTCATGCAAAACCTACCACTTTTGTAATGATTTTTTCAGTTTGGTATGTTTTATTCTGTACTTTTCAGCGCAAAACCCTCTTCAATTACCTTTCTTAATAAGTTCGCCAGGTGCCCAGAGGTTGGTACGCGAGTGAAAGTAAATTAATCGATGGTCTTGTGCTTTTCACAATTTTTACGGATTCTTCCGATTTACTTTTTGCTAGTTTTCGCAATTTTTTTCGTAACAGCCGGGTTTTTTTTCGATTTTTTATGGTTTTTTGTGACTTTTTTCGATAAAGAGGGTGGTTCTTGTACCCCTCCTCTGACGGTAATATATTATTGCATTGTCTTCACAGTCATAATATATGTGTACCAAATTTCAGCGCAATTGTTTGGGTAGGAGTGGTGCAAATAAAGTGTTTTATATATCTTATAATTATTCAGTCCGTATCAAAGTCAAAAAAGTCAAATTCATTGTTTTTTTTTTTCTATCGTCGCGCGACCTCTTTTGGTTATTTCATCTTTCTTCTAGGTATTTTCATGGACTCCAATGTCCCAGTAGCGTAATCTTTCCCCAGTTCAGTAATCTAATAGTTTTTTTATTCGCCAACCTTCTAAAACGCGCCACTAAATGAACCAACTATATTTTGTCACTCTGCCTAAGTACGATCTTGATCTACAATGTCTTGGGTTCCACGCGAATTGACAACTGCAGTCTGTCATTTTTAGATTATCGCCGACCACCGTCATTACTGAGACATTTATTTCGACGTATTTTTGTTAATCGATCGTTCAAAACTCATTAATAGCTTAGATTGAATATGATTGGTGCTTGTCTTCTCCAAAAATAATTTTTTTTGCAACCTTCTATTGGAAATCATGCTAATAAAACTTCTTTCAAATATCCACCTTCAGTTTCATTGAGGAGAAGGAACGAAGGAACACTGATTCTGCTTTACCACTTGTGTTCATCCAGGGGTGGTGCTTTTCACACTTACATAAGGTAATTTTTCTCGTCTAAACTTCCAAATTCCATTTTATTTTCTTCTTCTTTTGATAAGGATAACTCACTGTATAATTTTCTGTAACTGGTCATAGTTCAACCTGTATAGAACCAAAGTTTTAGAGGATGAAGTAGACTATGTTCATTCTTAGGAAATACTTTTCGTTCTGTTACTGGGCTTTTCAGAGAAAGTATGTTTAATTGTCTTTGGCTCTTTACTGGCAAACGTGCCTTGACGACGATTGTCTTCATCAGGAACAACACAACCGGTAGTTGTCAAAATAGACAATGAACCTGGAGTATTATTCACGAAAGTTTCTGCGCGAAATCTTCAAATAAGTTCTTGTGAAGGCAAAAAAATGATAAAATAGACATTTTGGCAACAAAGCGTATGTGTTTATCCTAGGTCTCAATGTATAATATATGGAATATATGTTATTTTTGACAATTAGCCAGGAATCACAGTGATCGACTAGGACCGACCGTCCGCGACCGTCCACCTACGACCAAAATTTCCAACACGTATATTCTTATCGCACAACTCACACTGTATAATCGTCATTGACCGTCCTCGACCGTTTTTCAAAGACCATGTTCGCAATTGTAGTCTGCTGGAAATTTTGGTCGGTGTCACACTATCCTGACGTATTGTCATTTTGACACACATTTATGATGAACTTTTGACTTCAACAAAACTTATGTGAATAGGTATATTTCCTACCGAAAAAATAAAATGTCTGTTAGGAATTGCAAAACTATTGATATTATGAATTTAACTTATTTTCAATAAATGAACAGACAATTCACATAACCTTTCGAATGTCAAATGAATGTCAGATTTACAACATTATTCTAGTGGTCGGTCGTGGATGATCGATCAGTGTGACTTGGAAAGTTTTCATTGATCTACTTCTACTTTTGGTCGTAGGTGGACGGTCGCGGACGGTCGGTCCTGGTCGATCAGTGTGATTCCTCACTTAGTTATTGAATTAATTCAAAGGCAATGTTGCCACTTTGCATTTTTTGAAAATAATTGATGTGAACTTATTACAGAAGATAACTTATTGTAACTAAAAAAATTAAAATGTACTGCTACATAACTTATTTTTAAGCATTTGATAGAATTTAAATGTTTTCTTCATGAGTGACCCAAACTTCCCTATCAAAAGCATCCATCATTTGCTCTCCCACTTAATTCTACATAATATAGGAATAGTAATATAATACTAACATTTATTCATATTTATGCATTTATATTATTGACATATTTATATTTTAGACATGAATTTGACTCACTTATTTTAATTTTGCGAAACCAGCTAAGTATATCCGTTATTCATCATTTTATCAACTGATTCTCAAAAAAAACATGCGATTTCTTCGTGCCATAAACATTTCGAGTCGAAAAAAATGACCTTCGTTTTGTAGCACGTGAAGTGAGTTCACTGGCTTGGAAACGATTTATTTTGTATGTTGGTATGAAACATGATGTGAAAAGATATTTTTGGCGGGTGCAAGCAAACGATTTGTGATTATCATCAGTCATCGTCTGCCCTAGAATTTGAAGTAGTGCTGAAGACTTTTTGGAGGTCACAATAGTTTTGAATTTTAATCCCTATTTCAACGGATTACGTATTACTTTTATCGTTTTCAATTATAACTAATAAAAGTTTTGAAATCCTATGTGTCTTCATATAAAACTTGTGCTGGCTCGATTAGGAGAATTAATTTTTCATACGATATTCCTTTTTTCATGAAACGCTAAATTTAAAATGAAAAATTAAATATTTGAAGTTAAAAGATGAAACTATAAATGAATCAGGAATAGCGCATTTCATGGTTTTAAATCCAATTTTTCTACGTTCATGCAAAAAACAAAACTTTATTGAACTAAATTTGGTGGAAAAACTGTCTCTTTATTGCACTCATCTGTCATTCTACTATAGCGTTCTGTCATCATGACAGACATGACCTTTCAAATCGACGTCAAATTTAGCCTATTTTCTGTGAGATTGTCTTACGTTTTTAATAGTTGCATGTTTCATCATATTCATTATATAATGGACTATGAAATTACTAGAAAATGCAATTTGTTAAAAATAAAATTATTTCCTTCTAATATCATCTGAATTACACAAAATGTTTTTGAATTACTTTTAGCAGATAGATTTAAACATACAATGTCTTCCTCACAATTTAGTGCCACCTAAATGAAACATTTTCTGGTTTTTGCATGAACGTATAAAAAATAATTCCAATGAAGCAGTATTCACGTATTCACTGCCCCAACCAGCTATAGAGGAGTCCCAGGAATGGAAATTTCTTTATCACTTATCATTTTACTTTCGAGAACACCAGCAATTAAATTTATAAGCATCAAGTTTGACAATTCAACCTTAATACGTTTCCATAGTAATTTTATTTCAAAGCACCATTTTTTTGTGAATAAAATTATTCGCGATTTTTTTGAAAATTAATTAATATCTGTCGATTTAAATGATTTAAACGATTTGCGGAAAAATAGAATGTTTACCTCGTAGAAAAAGTTACATTCCTGGACCCTGTGTTGCTAAGTCTCGGCCTGCTCTTCCCCCTTAGCAATCTTCACAGTCGCCCAGGAGTGTTATAAGCTTTTCTTACCAGGTAAATGATATACTATTATTTTGTTGTGCCAAAGTTTATCCCAGTTCCTCTCTTTTAACAATTTTCATTATTCTATTTTGTTTAGGTTCGAATATTATAAAGGAATCAAGAGGAAAAACCAGGAGTCAGGAATCGGTATGTTATCACCCTACTCTGAGAAACATGAACTATTTCTTCTATTATTGCAAATTGCATTAGCAATAAAAAACTACGTATTAGTAAATATACCTTTATGTAGCATGATTAGCACGCACGGATTTCAACATTGGATGGAGTGAAACACCGATTTGAATATTTCAACAACAAACAGCTACTCCATTAGATATTCAAATATTAATATGAACGTATCAGATGAAATTATTTTTTTAATACAAGCGTGGAAGACTTCCAAATAGTCACATCTTGTGATAGTCATATCCAACGAAGCCAGTGAATCTGACAGAATTTTGCTACTGGTTCTTGAGAAATAAGACATAGACAATTCTGTGAATTAGCTGGAGTACCTCTAATCGCAAAAAAGGAAAAGAAATCATCCGTATCAACAATAGACCCATCTGTTTCGAAAGGCATGGATAAAATGGAACAGAGTGAAGAAATACGTGAGCAGTTTCTTTTCCTGATGCCCTGGTACTCAGAAAGTTTCCCTTCTATTTTATTAGGAAGTGAAGCAATTCTGTTTTATTTTTCGTTCGCTTGAAATCTTGCCTGTTTGAACAAGCTCGTCATATATTCGTATAAGAGATACATCCATGAAACTTCGAGGTTTTAATGGAGAAGTTTCTGCCTTTTCCGTTCAGCTGCATTATTTGCCAATACACTGATTGCATCGAAATCACAGTATTTTTTTAAAGTAGGTACTTCATCCATCAACTAAAAATTTGTTCTAACCGGCGTTATCCGGTTGCACCCCTATGATCAACCCCCCAGACGTCTCCAGAAAACTCGTGCGAGCTGAGAAGAACGAGGGTATTACATTTTAACGTGCGATCCCAAGTACGGTGGTGAGTTAATAATGAACATGTGTTCCAAGCGTGCCGGTCACCCATGCATTGCAACAATAACCGCTCTCACGCTTGGCTTTCTTTGATCAACATAACTACAGCTTCTCGACTATCTCCAATATGATTCTTGCTTCTGAATTTCTTATCTATTGGATATGGCGAAAAAATTTGGTGAAACAATGATTTTTTGTCTTAGTTTTGAAAAATTAGGTAACGAACCAGTAAGCAGAAGGCAAAAAATCACCATTAGATAGCAGACAAAAATTGGAGAGAATACACTCTTCTTCAGTTTTTGTTACACACATTTTTTATCTAGAATGTCCGGTGAGAGAGATCTTGTAAAACACCTGGATTTTGGGCGCACTTTTCCAATATGACAGAGCAGAGCCTTTTGCAGAAAAGTTTTTGGCTTCCCGCTGCTTGGCCTGATTAGTATTTCGATTATACACAAATGAATTGCGCATTTTTTTAAATAAAATATAAATTTATTCAAATCACTCTTGAGAAAATCAACACAGTCTGTCCATGATAATACAGAGTGTAATCTAACCTCTGGCAGTTCCGTGAAGGACGGGTGTATAATGCCATTTCATAACGAATGGCAGGTGTCAAAAATTCGAAAAAAAATTGTGGAAATTTTAAAATTTGTTCGAAATTACACAGTTTCTTCCATCATCCGGCAGTTCCAGTATTATTGCGGCTCTGTTCCGGTCAGCTGACGTTCGGCGGACAGCGGTTCTCAAAATTTCGACGAGTTTTCCAACACAATTCAAACTTTCCACAAATATTTTTCTAAATGTTCACACCTGCCATTCGTAATAAAATGGCATTATACACCCGTCCTTCACGGAAGTGCAAGAGGTTAGATTACACCCTGTATATTCAATTTTCAGTGGCTTCTGCCCATACCGCATAGTAAACGATTGTTGGTGGAAACCTATCATGAATTTAAAAAAAAAATGTGAATCCGTGAGAGGAATTATACTCAGGGTTAAACCACCAAACATTCAGAATCGTTTTTTTTGGCAAAAATAAGATTATTTTTTCATATCAAGTGTCGCAACTTGCTTCGTTGTCAAGATACAGGGTGTCAACGTTTAGAAAAACTCATTTCTCGAAAACGAAGCAAGTTGAGACACATGCTTGTATAACAAAATATTGATAGTATTGATCAGAATAACAACATAAAAACTACTTTGGACTGCAATGAATAATAGAATTTTTCAAAAAACCTGTCTGTTCTTCGAATACGGATACACATGAAAATCGGGAGGTGCATGAGAGCTTGAAGGGCATTTAACCAAACCAGAGTTTTTTTACTGGTCGAAGATAATATTTTGGTGGGCAAGGGTACCTTTGAACATACACTTTTCACACTTGTATAATAAATAGCTATTTCAGCATTGTTTCCTAAGTCATGATGCAGGCATATTAAAGAATAGCTATGCTTATTTCAAAACTTGTTGCATGCAAGTTATTTTTTCCCGAATGGTAGTTTTAACGAAATGGGCACTACGTTTTCCTGCTGATTTTATTCATAATATTAACAATCCCTTCCATTATATTTGTCAGTATGAACATTAACTGAAAAAAAAAATGGATTAGGTAATCCGCGCTAACTTATACTCCTTTGTTTACCAATGTAAACATAACCTTGTTTGATGTCGTTTTACTGATTATTTGTCATTTTCAGGTGGGTACAAATCAAACCATGCACACCCTAATAGTATAGGTGAGCTATTTTCTAAGTGATTATTGGATTTGGAAATATATAATTATTGTTGAATTGTTAATGATTCAGTACTGATTCCATATAAGCCACTTCATATTCCTTGTCCGGGTAGACGCTTAAATTTCTTGCAACGACAATATATTTCCTTGCTCGACAACCAATCAGTGGATTTCAAATTTTGAAATTCAGCCAATAGAATCGGAACTACAGTGAAAATATAGCTTGTCGCTGTATTTTCACGGTGATAAACCTGCTTAGTTTTTGTTTTACTATCTGTCAAGTGAAAATAACGATTTAAATTATAAACGTCAAATTTATGTGTTTTGACTAGTTATCTTTATTTATCAATATGAGCGATCGTTGGGGACCAATGTCCATTGGTATCTTAGGTGAGGCCGTGGAAAAGAGTATTCCGTTGAATACGGCTAGAAGTAAAGCATCAATTACCAGGTGACACGATTTTTCTTTATTGCAAATCGATATATTGTCTTAAATATAATTCGTGGTGTGATTAAAAAACTATAATTTTTTGAAATATCAATTCATTGGCAATCCCAATGCAATCCCAATGAATGCGGACTCGTTGTATTTTCAGCTTTGGGATTGCAATTCATTAATATTCCAAAAAATTATCGGTAATAATCATACCACTTATTATATTACCCCTGACAATATTCACCGGCATTCCATCTAGAAGGCCCAGTCTTTGCATCGAATTGTTGGAACTTGCCCCCCATGAAATTTTATGAGATCGGCATAAGTGGGAATACCTGAATACCTAGCATTTCGAAAGCTAGACTAGTTTCTGAATCCAATTTCGAATAGGCCAGGTACATTGAGTGAAATACGCTAAATCCTGTAAAGCTATTCTTGACATGATTTTTTGGGTTTATAACCTTCCACAATCTGAAAATGAAAAAATGTTAATGCTAGTTTCTTCAATATCTTGATAGCGGAATCGAGATAGAAGATGACCAAGAATATGATGGATCAAAGAGGGTGCACTTTTTTTTTTGTAATGAATTTGCTTTCAATTGGATTTTAATAATCGATTTTGTTTATTTGTATTTTATATATTAAAAAAGTCGATAATTTTTTTTCTCCATACCACAATGTTTTATAAGAATACCTATCCTAATTGATATTCATGTATCTGTAACACTTGAAAGATGATACTACTCAATTAGATAGGCATGCCTGTCTGAATACAAGAATTACTGTTTTTGGAATTTTGCATATAAGTATGATTAAAATTTAGGTGTTCTTTGAACTCGCCGTTAAATTTTCTACAAGTTTGATTACAAAAGTGTTTTGATAGGACCAGTGGATGCTACAGACGACAGAAAGTAAGAAAAAAAAATTGTTAAAATTTGTTATAACGAATCTCCCAGGTTTTCGTAGAAAACCCCTCAAGAGCAAAGCTTGACCGATCAAGGGAAACTCGGGACCCACGGCTTAAAAAGTGGATTACCGGGCCGATTGGGTGAGAACAAAAGCCTCGACCACTTTTTTATCATCATCATCAATCGTCAAATGGTACATTTTAGCCGATAAGGAAAAAATCGTCGTCTTTCAGCCGTCGATTACTACATTATAGATTAGTCCACTTCCAAAGTTGGGGAAGGTAATCGACGCAGAATTTCATGTTCTTCAATTTGTCAATCCGTAAGATTGCTAGGATGCGTTGTTTGGGAGTTATTTGCGAAAAACTGAAAGAAGTCCGAAAATTTGGACGTTTCTGGGGCACCAAAAGTTAAGCTCAACCCCTGGACGGGGACAAGTATAGAATATATAATTTTCATGGCAATGCTCTTCCGAAATATCATTAGTACTTCCACCATTATCGATTGATCCAAGTTCGCTCTTCAGTACTCGTTATTTTTAGCTCTGGAACTTATTGTACAGGAGGTGTTCTTTGAAGCTTACAACTTCGAAAAAACGATTCCCTTCTTTTTCTTGGTGTTCCCGAACATTGCACGAGTTTTCTTATTCTGTAATCCTAAAGAAAAGGAAAAAGCAGTTTCCTGGGGGGTTTCAGTCTCCCCATTGAATTTTCGTAAGTAGCAAACAAATTTAACAGCTGAGTTTTGTAAATTATGTTCACAACCTTCAAAATTCATTTTTAATTTTTTTTTCTGATTATCAGAGGAGTCTTTCTTTCATGTTAAACAGAATGTGAAAAAAATATTACTATCAGTAATCTGCGGTCTCAGTAGGCTAGGCGGTGTGGTGATTATCGTATCAGTATCTACGATAACACTCATGATTTCTTCCTGTTTGTAAATTTCACTATTCATCACTTCCGCGCTTTTTTTTATTTCATTATTATAGGCAAGTTCTGGCGTTATCATCTAGATAGACAATTTATCCACAACTGGCATCATATAAAGTCATAATGCTTTGTTAACAAATGTCTAATGAAGTCAAAACACTGGTGTCTTAAGTCATATTGATCTGACATCCCAAGTAACATTAACGCTCTTATTCCGATCTTCAAGATCGCTTTAAAATTACACAATAAAATTTCGAATAAAACCAAGTGATCTTAAGCACTGAGACCATCATAAAGCAGCTTCTAGCCAAAAAGGACCCATCCTAAAAAGGCCTTCAAGACTGAAGTAGTTGTTTTCTGTTAGATATTACAAATAAATCACATTTTTCATTTTTCAATTTTCATGGAGAATGTTCCCCTTTTTACAACTGTATTAAACCATCAAGTTTGAATTCTATTTTCTTGAAGAGTTCTTCAAGGCAACTTTAAATACATAAATTAAAACTTATTATCTGACGTTTTGCTCTCAAAATGTATTCACAGCGGACTGAATTAACTTAAAAATAATTGATTAATCCTGAAAGAGTTTTATTTTGTTTACTCGACAACGTTTAAGTCTGTATAATGGCCAGCAGAGTGGTAATATTTTAAACCGCATAGGTATACTAAGCATATCAAAAAATAATATTCGAAAGCAAACTATTCTGAAAAGTTTACCAACGAATGGCACCTTTCTGATAAAATGTAATAAAATACTTCAACATAACTCGAGCACCACTAATTTAATGTATTTTTCTCTTACTTATCAAAACTAATTTTTCATTTAATGAATGTTTTAAATCTCACAAAATTCAAAACAGCGTTTTATTTACCACTTTAAATCCAATGACTCTCGCAGGACTCTGTTTACGTTTCCTTTTAAAACAAATAAGCTTTAATGTGTTCAAACTCGTGACCTCAATGATTTAAAGTGGTCTTGCTCTCGAATGGAATCCTAACCTCACAAATTTTGCCTATTTTGTGATTGAAGCGTGTGGTGCATTTTCATCTTTGACGAATTTTATTTTAAAATAAAAAAGGTAAGTTTTGCATATTACTATTATTCCGTTACATTGTGTTTTGTTTCACATGTAAACATGCGAACAACACTGGTTTACTAAAGATGGCGTTTAATCCGGATGTGGAAGGGATATAATTAGTTTTAATGAAGTCGTCCAAAGACCAAAAGGTATTTCTTTAAACCAAATTGACCGTTAAACTTTATAATACTTTTAATGTACTCATTAAAAGGTAAAAATTGTGTTTTTAGATTTAATGTGGTATTATGTTGAATGAATAGTCTAAGGGTAAAATAGTTTTCCTAATGGGTTTTAAAGAATACATCAAGGGTACTCCATAAAACTGCATTAAAACTATTTTTCCCCGAACGGATTGTTTTAAAACCAACTTGCTATTTAATTCTTAATAATAGCAAATTACCTAGTTTTAAAATAGCTAATGTTAAGAGTAACATAAAACCAGAATAAGATCAATAGGACATCAAGAGCAAATAGCATTTTTATTTTGATTCAAAGAGTGCATTAAATTCTTCCTTCAAGAATAAGTGGTGGAACTTTTAGTTTATCTTAAGGTTACTTTAAATCCGATGTCGATTTATTGAACATAATAAAGCATTTTTAAAACCTTAATAAATAAAAACTGTCTTAAAATTGTTACTTGGGATGTCATCTAAGGTTAATTGACTGTTTATTTCATTGTCATCAAAGGTTAATTGACGTTTGAGTGTTTCATCTAAGTCACCAGTTTCCATAACCTGACAACTGTCGTAAACGTCAAAAAAAAACTCAATTTTGGAAAAGTATTCGTGTTTATAAGACTGTGGATAAAATGTTGTATTGCATTTCATGTTTTACTAGCATATAAAACACGCGTACAATAAATTACTAATAATTATTGTGTAATGGAGTTGTTGTAATGAACGTCATCGTTATATTTTCGTAGGTAATACAACAAGTGTATTGGTGATTATCGAAATAAAAATTCCTTTGACTTTGAGAAGCGCGAGTGTGGTTGCGTGACACGAAGGTACGCTATCCAATAGATCACCGAGCCTCATCAAAAAAGTTTTCGTTAAAAAACATATACCTATTTAGCAGAATTTGAAATAGAATTTTTAATAATTATCCAATTTCTTTTTCTAATAAAAAACCCACCACAAAAGCTATGTTAATTCGAGAAGAAACGCGAAAAAAACTCTGAAAATACGTCTTTATCAAAGCTTGAATGAAAAATACCTTTAGAATTCTATATGACCTTGCAGTTATGACAACTATTAATTGTTTAAAGCTGAAGAGCAGCCAACTAGTTTTTGTCGATATTTGTTGATTCTCCATGTGGTGTATGTGGTGTGGGCAAAGTGCCGTGAGAAATAATATTTCTCACGAAACATGGTTTTGAAAGTAAGTAAGCTATGAGAAATACGCTACTTTTCATAGCAGTTGTAGGAAAACCATTTTTTTGCCACTCAAAATATGAAAACTAATACAATGGTACTCGAAAATTCAATTGACGTTTCTGTTCGATTTTTCCAAATTCATACCAATGATATAGTTGATTGCTGAATTCAGTAGTTACTCTTATCTTTACTGTTCCGTTTACTCATTTGTAAAATTAGCTTGGCCGTTGAATAAATAAATAAAAATGAGTAAATTCCACAATAATATCTTTGAGGTTGGAATACTGAGTGATAACCTCATTACAAGTATTCAGCCATAATACTAATGGCATGTTGATGAATATGGAGCTCCTTTCATATTAATATAAGTTTTAAAAATAATGCTATGTTAAACTAAAACTAAAATGTCATATTAAGTTGTCATGTTAATGTGATTCCACGAGAAAAACTGACATGGAAAAATTGCCAGAGCAGGTCGAGTAAATTTGTCAGTTTTTAGAGTAATATTACTGATGGAAAAATTTTGAGTTGAAAGAAATGTATCCTATAAAAGAAAAGTTCGGGTGTTTTTTGGTAAGATAAATCAACGACAATACATAAATACACCACAATAATATTTACCTTCAGTAAAACACTTTTTTGACGGGGCAGTTGATAACAACACAATTGTAATAATCCTTCTTGCGATTTGTTGAGAGGAAACTTCCCCAAAACGATTCACATCATGTCAATAATACTGAATAATCATTGCTGTCATGACAGAAATTGAAGGGACGGCCGCTTACTAGATGAAGTCTGGTTTTGAGGGACAGGCATTTTTATCGCGATAAAAAAAGTGCATCCTTTTTTCTCGCTGTCAAAATGACTCGCACGTCAAATTTAAATGGGTTTCTTTCTACAGGAGTTGATTCATCATTGCCATATTTGCTCTTGTCTTCTCTCTTTCTTCTATATCGGTTGCGTCAGAACGTTCATCGAGATCTTCGGAATTAATTATTTTGGTCAAGAGTTTGTTAGTCTCTTATGTCTTTATGAGATTTAAATTACCAGAAAGAAACAATATTTTTCGACAACCGTATAACAAAGTAGCCTTTGGCGCGTTCAAATCTTAACGCAAAATTTTCTGAGGAATGTCATTAAATGATAGCTTGTTCGCTCTAACGCGACAAAATTGAGAAAACGCTTGGTTATTCAGATGTTTCTGATTTGTCGGCGTGTATATTATGAATAACGTGTATCTTAACATTGTAAATATGTCCGTATAGGCTAATGGTTAGAGATTCTGAACTTCACGCCGGTGATCGGGGTCGAATCCTCTGGAGTATAACAATTTTTTATTTTCATGTGTCAGAAATATGGATTGTATTGCCATCAATTTGGATACCGACTTTGGTTATATCTATTAAAAATTGACAAAATGGTATATTCGAATTTAATCTGGTAAAAAATAAAATAAATGAATATTATTATTAGGTAATAATGTATGATCAATAAAGTATCGAGTATTCTTTCTGTATTTGAGATCTGCGTTTGTTGAAAAAATACTGTGTATATTTAGAGCGCAAAGTGATGGATTGACGCCGCTCGAACAAAGAGAGTTAAACGGCGCGAGCGCGGTAATCTTTGAAGAGCGACAATTCACTTTGTGCTCGAAATACACACAGTATTATTTCAATGATCCGAAAATCATGAATAATTTAGTAAATATGGAATTATTATACTGAAGCAGCCACCCATTCACTCTTTGGACTATATGCAACAATTTTAAAGTAGTGGGACAGGTCCCACTTCTACATTCCAAAATAAAAACTTCGTTTTACCGCTGCCTCATATTTAACTTACCCATAAAACTGGCATTCTCTTCAGTAAATGTTGAAAATAATTGCTTATTCATATCCTGCGTATATGTTTAATAACACTGTTGTGAAGTGCAAACCTCAAGCTTGAAATCACATACTTCATTTTTTATGTAGGATGTGTATGAGCGATTATTTTCAGCATTTACTGAAGAAACTGCCGGGATTAAGGGTGAGTTGAAAACAGAGGCAGAGGCATGTATAAGTTAGACTTGTTTCACTAACCTTAAATCGTTGCATATGGTCAAAAAAAGGTACTGATTCCTGTTCCAGTATAACTATTTCATATCAACTAAAATATCCATGACTTTCTGATCCTCCGTAAATATCGTAGAAGGGTTATGTGAAGTGGGAAAAACACATTTTAGGTGCTCAAATATTCACACTCACAGGAACGATATGCACTTTTTCTTTTCCTTCTACTATAATTTTTAACAAAGTTATTTAAACCACGTTTCTTGAGAAAACGAGCGTATTTCATAAAGTATTACTGAAAATCATTCTTGTGGAGAATTGAATTATCTAACCTATCGAAATCTTTTTTTGATGAATCTTATATTTTCTGAAATAACAACAAAATTCTTTAGGTTCCACCCCTAAACATTTTTTTTATAATAATACATGAGGTCGAGATGTCATGTGCCATGTGCCGAGTTTCAGAGTGCTACAATTCATTCTTCACTTTTTGCTCGAGTTTGTCTGTCGTTACTGGATAACTACAGTTCTCGACAACACATAATTAACAAAATCATATGATTGCCAGTATTGTGGTCTTCCATTAGGTACCTCTTGAAATTAGCTTCATTATCTTGGAATCTCCAGATTCCGTGGAAGAATTGCGTAAACGGTAAACTATAGCGGCAACAACAAAGCAGGAAACACTAGCAATTACAATACACGTAATAGCAATGTTTAACAACAATGTAAGTAATAAAGCGAAAATGCATGTAGAATCAACATTTCGAACTCTGACTTGAATTGATTGTTTTACTGGCCATGGACGCGCAAAATTTCAAGGTCAGGCAGTATACAGGGTCCGTTCTCTGACAGACGTTGGACACTGTCATTTCTTTAAACAAATTATAAAGCGAAAATGGTGTTACGCAATATATTGCCCGCGTAAACGCTGAAGCAATTCAAGGAATTACAAAAAAGAATAAAAATAAAAGATAAAACAGTTGAGTGGTTATCTATCGAACGGAAGTAGGCATAATTTGACCAGCGCATCGTTTTTGCTTTTCGCGTAGTGCGTCACGCCTTCTGATTGGTGACGCATTTTACTGAAATTCTCTACTGCTTTTGATCGTTCCCAATAAGAAACGCCGGGAAGTCTGTGTTATGACAAGGTACCTGTCAAAATGTGTGGTTATGTATAATATGTTTGGTTGATAGATTCAATTTCGACAATTTCTATGTTTATAACATTTCATTAATTCCCGTTTCTATGTCCAGCTTGTTGTGAGAAATGATCCTTTTTTTTGTTCTAGTATGCTGGTCTGTTCGTCCTGGGCAGGTGTACCATTACATTTACAGCAGATTATTTTTCATTCACAGAAACTATTTTTTTCTTGAAGTTTGTTGAAACTGTTTAATCTGATGGTCAGAAAGCTCTGAATTTGTGTCGTTCCTGCCATTTAGAAGGGCAAGTAGTGTTGGTTCTGGTTGTTCGTATGAGCATGTGGTGTAGGGTGTAGTGCAAAATGGAGCAAAAACTAAGAAAATAGCTATTATTTTATTTATTGAGAAAACGTAGAAGACAGGAAAAAATAAGATCTTGCTGGGTTAGACCTACTAATACAGTTCAGCAGCGAAACAGACATAGTATTCATTTACAACTCAACCTTCAACAAAGGCACCTTGATGAAAAATATTTCACCAACTATTTTCGAATGACTGCAGAACATTTCGACTTGTTACTCTCTAAAGTGAGACCTAACTTGGAGAAAACTTCAATTCGAGAACCAATATCTATATAATATAGAGAATTCTTTCAAAAAATCTGTTTGTCATTCATTGTTACATTAGCAAGTTTTAAAAATAAAATGTATTGAAATCATGGCAAAACTTTAATTTCTCACAAGTACAAAACACACATACCTACAGATATTTTCACTTTTTAAATGTTTATATACAACTTATTAGGGTCAAGAAACATTCACTAACTAGGATAAATAATCTCACTTCCAAGAAATATATATATATATATATATATATGAGATTAAAAAACAAACTCAAAATTCTCATGAAATATACTCTCTCACTCCTAATAATTAACAAAAGTTCAGGTCAGTTTCCCGAACTTGAAAACTTTCTAAAGAAATAGTCAAGACTTCCTTACTGTGAGGAAATGATATTACCTTTTGTCCAAAGCTCCATTTATTTGTGAATAGAATTATTCGCGATTTTTTCAATAATAATTAATATCTGCGAATTTTAAACTATTTGCGGAAAAAAAAGTATGTTTACCTCGTAGAAAAAGCCACATTCCTGGACTCTGTGTTGCTAAGTCTCGGCTTGCGCCTCGACTTAGCAATCTTCATAGTTGCCCAGGAATGTTAGGCTTTTCCTACCCGGTAAACAATATACTATACTTACCTTTTATATATTTTAAAGATTGACGCTCTCCTTTTATTAAATTTTTTTCATTTTTAAAATTTATAATATTGTTGAAATTACCTTATAAATATAAATCGTGAATCCGTTGGGAAGGCATCAGTTTTTCATGAAAAGTTTTTCATGTCATTATGGACGATAAAAAAATTCGTTTTCTAGTGAAAATGCAAATGGAAAGTGTTTCTTTACAAAACAAAAAATTGAAATTAGAATTAATTTTTCAAACTGCCTTCGATGTTGAATAGGGCTTTTTTCAACCTGATGATAAGTAGCATTCCGAAATAATGTTTCTCCACAACCTTCACAGAATTTGCCAATTCTGAAATCATATTGATATTGAATAAATATTCTAAAACACTTGCTGTCTTATGTATTTTGCGTGTATTTCATTCACTTGTATAAGAAAGAATATTCTGATATTGTTGTATCAATAATTACGTTAGCCTTGACTGGCATCATAGTGACAAGATGTGAAATGAAATGTCAAAATAATTTTTCCTTTGCTTTCCATTTTATAATATGTGAAATTTGTGGTTGTGGAGAAAGCACAGTCTGTTACTCGTTTAGAATGAAAATTCGTTATGCTCGTGGTTCCTCGCGATCGCTTTCAGCTCGCGCTCGGAACTTCCCACTCGCATCGAATTTTTCATTCCAACATTAATACAGAATATACTATTCTCGCATTTCTATAAAAGCCTTCCTTCGAAATGAGAACCTTTTCAGTTTTTTTTCTGACAAATTTAAAAAACAAATGTTCTGTATGTTATCAATATTAATTGTTGGATGTCTGTGAAAATAGGTGTTCGTGTTGTTTCTGTAATAAAATTCGTTTGTAAAAGAATATTTATTACTACTCTATATCTCTCGTTTTATAGACAATACTTTCAAATCAATGTTGACACCGGAGAACTAATTTTTGAGTAATTGGGACCCATACATTACAATCTTAGTTGTCAATTTTAATCGTCTTAAATTAACAATTTTACTAGGCGATTGCGCGGTAAAATTGTCCATACACTTCAATCTTGACTGCACAATTTTAATTGTGCGATCAATATTGACAACTAAGATTGCCCTTGAGACTTTTCCTTTCTCTAATTGCCAATTGTCTAAGGAAACAGCGAGAATACCGGACGGGATATCGAGGGCTGTTTTCAATTTGATGATGGTTGAAGTGTTTTCAATTACCAACATTAAAAAAAATCATCGAAATCGAAGTAATTTCGACCGGTACCGAAATAATTCACTTTTTTGTCAAACGATCCTCCACTAATAACCGTTCTTGTCATCGGGAACAACTCTGTTATCCTGTGATCCTGTACTTACGCTTTATGTTGACAAACTTGCTTTCATCAATCCTAATATACTACTGTATCTGAATATTCTGGAGGACGACGACATTTCCAAAAATTTAATATCGTTCAGCGGAAGTCAAATCCTGTGTCATACAGATAAACATCTAAAATCCCGCAAAGCATCCTCTGGTATCAACACTGACAGTATGTACCCAAATATTTTTAGAACTAGAAAAAGAATAACCATCCACCTCCACACGCCCAGTTAGGTAGTGCTCAAAGTTGAGTTTACATTAGTGTATAGTTTTCATACTAGCAATTCACAATCCATGCGGTCGGACGCAACTTAGTTTACGGCAAACCTCGAAACGAGTCGCTGTGATCTCACCGAATCCACCGATAAAAAACAATTTCTTTCTACAATAAGTGCTCTTCCAGTGATAGCGGAACTTTGTATATGCTTCAAGTTTTTTGTGGATCATCCGAATTGTGACAGTGTTGGTAATTTTTTTTCTAGTGTTTCTTGGTTGGTTCAAAGTGTAATTTCTCTGTGGCCTTGTAATTTTTTAATTGGGAATCGGTAACATCAAACGAGTTCTGCTAATTGCTGCGATTAGTTCGAGTGTAATTGTTTGTCAACAACTGCACCTGTCAAAAGTGATTCTTCTATTCGATAACGGAAGTTTTGCAGGAAGGTATTGTGGAAATAGTGAATTATTATCAAGTTATTTACAATGATAGGATGAACGTGAATAATTTTGCAGTTTATCATCAATGGAAATTATTTCTTGGATTGCTGTTATACAGTGCTTGGGAAAAGTCATCACCCCCTCTAACATCTACATCTACACAAATAGTTATTTATGTACCAAGCATATAAATAGATGTTTATGCCCTGAGGGCGACGTTTTACGAACCCGAGGGCCTCTGGCCTGAGGGTTGAGGGTTTGTAAGTCGCCCCAGGGTATACGCATCTGTTTATGCCCGCGGTACATACAAACTTTCATGTCATACTAGTTCGTTATTGCAATCCAATCTCAACACAAACCAGTATTTTAAAATATCCGGTTTGAATTTTAATAACATTGCCATTTTATCATACTAGACACTATCGTTGCTAGGTGAATGTTGACACACGTAAATGTCATAAAATCACAATAATTTTTATATGTGTCAAAGTTAGAAGTCAACATGAACGAAGATTTTGGAACTCCTGAGGAAATTGATGAAAAAGCAAAGAAAGCAACTGAAAATCTATTGCCAAAAAAGTCTAAAGAAGCTTACGAAATGGAATACGAAAAATAAGTTAAACAAAAAATTATTTCTCTTTATGCCCGCGCGGGCCATAAAATGAACGTTATGCCCGCACGGGCATAAAGTACGACATTAGATAGTTGGTAACTAAGCAATAAAAACACAATAATGAACTAGTATGACATAAAAAAATTTAATGGAATAAGATAAATTTTTTTCCGCAATGAATTAGTTCTTCAAAATTGAAAAGCTTAAAGGGCGATATCAACTTAAAAATATTTATTTGGAAGGAGTGTTGCATAGCTTTCAACAGTTTTATCATTGAGAAGATAGGTATAGTCATTCTCTTGACAAAGTTTTCAAAAACCAAAATCTTTTTTCAAATTATCATAAATTATTAGAAACTGTCTGTTATCAATAAAGGCAATTGTACAATACATCGAAAATTGCTATTTTTTCTATAACTGTTGAAAAAATGCAACTTGTTTTGGTTAGTTTGTGTGTCTAAAGTACTAAAATATTTGAATATCGAATTACGATTTCATTATTTTACGGAAAAGCATGAAAAAAGTGCACTTTTCTTAACGGTTGTTGCTAGGCGGAAAAAAAAAATTATGCGACTACAATGACAGATCCGAAAAACAATCGCACGTTATAAGGTACGACCCTCGTTAGTATTCTGAAGATCCAATGTGGTGGCTGTTTGGCCTCCAGAAACCATTTGAGATTAATAATTAATGAAATTTGTGAAATTGTGCTTCTCTCAAGATGAAGAATTCTCGATAACTTTGAAATTAATATACCTTGGTAGAAAAGTAAAGTAAATAGAGAAAATCGCGGAAAGTGCGAATATGAGTTTTTCTTGACAAAGCGTAAAAAGGTATTCGTAGCTTCCACAGGGTATTATTCTTCCATTATTTTTGAGAAAAATCTAAGTAAATGAAAACATCAACAAAACATGCCAAATTCATTTCATATTTATAATAAAAAATCTAAATCGGTTGCCCTTTTTGACAGTTGTAAACAACAATTCTGTATTCGTGAGTGAAGTGTTGTTTTTACTCGTAGAAATTGCCGCACTCCGCCTCCGTCATATTTCCTTCTTATAAAAAAAAAGTATCAACAGTAAAAACACAAGAGCTTTTTTTATCGCATAAATTTCTTTCTTCAAGAAATAATTTTACCAATTTCACGAGAAAAACTGACATGAAAAATTTTTGTCTGATGTTAGTACTGATGGAAAAATTTTGAGTTGAAAGAAATTTATCCTATGAAAGAAAAGTTCGAGTGTTTTTTAGCAAGATAAATCAACAACAATATATAAATACACCACAATAATAATCACCTTCATTAAAACAGTAATTTGAAGGAGCAGTTACTAGCAACACAATTATTGTAATAATGCCTTTTGTTATTTGTTCAGATGAAACTTTTCTAAAACGATTCGTATTGCGCCAACAATACCTACTGAACAATCATTGTCTGTAATGACAGAAATTGAAGGGACGGCCGCTTACTAGATGAAGAAGTCAAAATTAAATGGGTGTCTTTCTACAGGAGTTGATTTATCACTTATAATTCACGAGTGGTTTGTATTTTATCGGGTAAATTTGGGTTGTTTAATGAGAAACTGTTTCCTAGCAATTCGACGAGAATAACTGCCAACTATTAAAATTTACCCGATATCAATACAAACCTCGAGTGTAATTCGGCAGGACAATTTAATGAATAAGAAATTCAGAAACATATCAATGTCAAACTATTCATTTTGGCAACCAACACCGCGATAATTGATAAACAAATGAATAAGTGAAAAAAACCACTAATGTATTTGTCACTTATAATTACACGAGAGCTTTTTTTTGTCGAAGTAAACTTGACATGTGGTAATGAGAATTTTGTTGCCTGACAATTCAACGAAAGTTGAATTTGCCTGACAATTTCACTCACTATATGAAAGTCGCGTCTCCTGCGATATGGGGACCAATCAGAATGGGATTTCGCGAAAGTACACGCTTCCTTTCGCATCCTTTCTTTCCGATCCGGAAAGACCATGTCGTCAAGTCAACCACAAATATAACCAGCAATGATACATCTTGTAATCTAATATGACATAAACGTCAGGTTGACAGACTTCATGTTTATTATTCATTAGTTGCAACTATTGAAGAATTCACTTTGTTTACTCGATCAAATTTCAAATAATAACTTGGTTGGTCCGTGAAATTATCTCAATAAATACGACTCGTGCTCACAATACAATCGATAATTCTGGCAGAAATCAACGAGATCAAATTTCTTGGTAACACCACGAGTCCCGTAGGGACGAGTGGTGTTACCTCAAAGCAATTTGATCGAGTATTGCGACCACTCGTGGTATTACCCCCGACAATTCAACGATTGCCTGACAATTCAACGAGCCTGACAATTCAACTTTCGTTGAATTGTCAGGAGAGTTTATGATGAAAACTGTTATTGAAAATATTACATTTGTTTATGATTCAGACCCATTTCATGCTCATTGTACAATATACTATTATACACTTTCTCCTTCCTTAACACTCTGAATAAGTAGGTTTTTCGTTACGATCCGGAATTTCTTCTTTTATAAATAGGTCCAAACAATGTGACAGTTTGAGCTGACCTGATCTTTGCGGAATCGGTAGTGAAGGGTCCCACAAGAGATTGTTGTTAAAAAATTGATGTTGTTAAATTGTTATTTCCGTCAACCGGCTGCACCGTTACGAGCAGTTGTCAGAGACTTGTGTGAGCTAGGGAAGTGTTCGGTGGCAATATCACTAAAAAATCCCTCTTTTGTATCCCTTCCCTCAGTAGCAGCACTAAGAAGTGTTCACGGGACGCGATCTAATCTTTCAACAAATAATTCATGGAACGGTTGATCAAGAATGAACTGAGTTTCCAGTCAGCGGTCTTACCCGATCTAATTGCAATTACGTTTTGTATGTTTAGTGAAGCGCCGTCTCTGTAGAGTTAAGACTCAGGATTTCTCCGTTCCTTCGTATTTCTCCCTTCCTTCGTATTTCTCCCTCTTCCATTCTCACATTAGCTAAAGTGTTATACTCTGGGGCAACTCAACTGGGGCTTTAAAAAAATTTAAATTGAAGAAAAAAAGCTCTCAGAAGAAGAAACTCACTCTAACAGAGATCATTGTCAAACTCTGTTTTTGAAATCGAGAATAATGAACTAGAGGAAAACCGCAAAAATCGTAAGTAATACCTGTAACACCCAAGTAATTCCCGAGTAATACCCAGTAATTCCCGAGTAATACCCCTAAGTAATGCCCCTCAGAAAAGTAATAAAAATAGAAAATCCTAATGTTAGGTTTGTTGTCAAGTACAAGTCGTTCTTTTTTTCGTTGCACAATTTGGATTTCCGCTACTGCTCTCTAATTTTTCAGGCATTTTCAATTCCCATGTTTTGATGACCTTTTTTTGCTTTTTTTGTTCTTCACCGATTATTATTGTGTAGTAATTGTTCTCTCACTTCCTATACCCGACTAATGAATTCCCAATAATTCCCAACTAATACCCGGGTAATGCCACTAATTGCCAACTAATACCCGAGTAATGTCCCTAATGCCCGAGTAATGCCACTAATACCCAAGACATGTTCACCAAAATTCCCAGCGGTTTCCCCCTTGGTGTCGAATGAACTTTATGTGAAAGTAAACATATTGTTCTTTTGAACTCAAATCACATTTGATCCATAGGTATCAATAAATGCCTTTTAGACGATCGATTGACTAAAATACGTTGAAATAATTTCTCCGTAAACACCACGCACCGTCATGTACATACTAAAAATGACAGATCGCACAAACAGTTATAAATAGCGTGGGAGTCGTGGTATTATAGAAACTGATCTTCGACAGTTCGTAAGCAGGGAGTTGAAACATAGGCGTTCAATTCAGTGGCACGTCTACGAGGGTTGTTGTACAAAACAATAATTTAAATTTTCACGAATTGTTCCGCAATTTCGCAGGTGTGTTTCCACATGATAGACTAGTAGACCATAAAAATTTCGGTAATTGGTCTTTTTTCTCCCTGTATATAGCCACTTTCCAATTGCCCCAGAAAGTTGCACCAAGTGCTCTCTCTGAGAATTTCTTGAACTGATTTTAAGACCACGCACAAGCCCCGCTTTCAGTTCGAATGGAGTTCATTTAGTTCAGGTTCAGTGCATGGATAACAGACTTTCAATTGGAAAGAGGCTTATTGTAAGATATTTCGAGTTGAAAAATCGTGTTCCATTCCGGAAACTCTATGTTCAATACTAAGATGCCTAAAAACCCTGGTGTACCGACTTATACCTGCAAATCTCTGGGATAAAACGGAGACATTCGCCAACGTGATTACGAGAAAACAAATGTGGGCTATTTTTCGAATATCCCGCGACACTTGAGTGCACCGCCACCGTCGGTTTTCTTGTTAGGGTTAATTTTCAAGAACACAAGTTTGAAGTTTTGCCCACGATTCACGAACATGAAATCAATAAAACAATATAATTATTGGAATATACGGAATCACTGTCCCCAATCAGTTCTATTTGTTACATTTTCGACATGATTTATTAATTATTTTGCTGAAATATAATTAACTCACATTTCACATAGAAGTATTGCAGTTCAGCTGCATCGCATGGAAATTCACCATTAGCACCTGTCAATCTAATGCGCAGCGCATGCTCTCGCGCTGATATCTGTGCATTTGTGTCCGAGTTTTCACTATAAACTTTTTTAAAGAAATAAAGAATAATTTTGTGGCTTTGAGTTTAATTGCCGTTGAGATTTGATATTTGTGATGAGTTAATGTGTTAAATTGTTCTTCCACTTTTAAAAAACCGTTCAATATGACATGTAATAGTGAAAATTTTTCTATTGTGCAATTTTGTTCGACAGAAAAATGTATTTTTTGATCAACTACACTAAAAAGATTTCACCATTTCAAAATAAACGGAATGCATGGAAAATAACCAAAACCTTAACAAGCTTACTGAAGAAACCATTGATAGATTTCACTGATTTCAGTGGGACTGGAGAAAAATTTATATTTTTTACTTTATCGCGGTCTTTCGCTACTTATGGAAGATTTCAAGAAACGGTAAGCTATAAAAACGCATCCAGAGTCGATTGAATTGATTAGAAAACATTTTTGCCATCAAATATTGTCAACATGCAGGGCGTTTTGAAATAAAATGTCTGTTTCAAAGTATGTTCAGATTCTAAGTGGTAAGTACTCAATTTCTGTACTGAATATAAATTAGTTACCTATTTCTGGTTTTCCGGCACAAAAACGGTACATTATCAAATTATTAAAATATAAGGAAAATGAAGAAACACATCAATTATAAAAGAAAATTGCACATATTTTTTATTACACCACAACTATTGACTTTCAAATGGTTTTTAATTTAATTTTTTCAATAAAACTTGATATTCCACTTCGAGTATGGACTATTACTTTCGTATGGCATACAAAAGTTTAATAAAATTCCTTAAAATTCAATTAGCAATCACAATCACCATGTCCTTGAAATGTTGACAGTGTTGACACGAGAAAGAGGACGCCATCTCTGGAGTCGATTACAAAAGCAGACCACTAATTTATTTGTTTTGTCTTCAAAACATTCTAAACAAAATCTAATCAGTCGGTACACCAGGGTTTTTAGACATCTCATTCAATACATAGTCTCCTTAATGGACCATGAACTATTGATGTAATAATACAAATTAATTTATTCATTGATTGCTTGATTTTGGTCTATTGGTTATGTGGTACCTACATTGGTCACCTTGAACTTTTGAAATTCCGTTACTAACAAGTTCGCTGCTATTGCGGATGACAATCTGATTATACTTTGCGAGCTCTCACGACAAAGATAGGCATCTCGTAGTTATTTTTACTCGTAGCAGAGATCGTGTCTAGTGGGAATGACGAAGTCTTAATATTTGGAGCTCTATTATGTATTTTAATTCTAATTCAAGTACTCCATACAAATTACTTTCAATTACGATGGATCTTATCGAAATCAGTAATAAGCAGACATACTAATATAAATAAGTCTAATTGAATCTTATTTTTCTATTTCTCGTGTACAGGGTGATTAAGATTATGTTTACATCTAACCATTTCTATACTGCTTGTTATACCTGTTTTTCGAAAAAGTCAATAATTTGAATCACCCTGTATATGAATCATCAGCTGTATCAGTCTGTTGTCCAACACATATGCTCGTTGTGGGATATTGGCAGACGCATGGCATAGCTTTAGATGCAGAAGATTTGGCAGCTAACACAATGACTAATTTTAACGATGCAGGTACGGGTTTGTCAGACTGTTTGGCTACAGTAATTATTATACTCATTTTCTGGTCTATTCATAGAATGTAAGGATAAAACTATAACGGAACTAGTTTTTGGAAGGTTGTAAAAATAGCATTCTCTGAACGGATTTTCTCGTGAGAGTAATGCAGTTTTTTGAGTCTTATTCTGTACTGCTGGAACTGATGATTGGGGCTAGGGTTACTTGAAATATTCCTCACCTTGGCGTATTATCTATTCAAGATAATGACTCTTATCCTGGAAATATGATCAAATCTTCTTTTATATTATTGTCATGACAATCGGAAGTGAGAGGCAAATTGAGGATTGGCAGAACGAGGAGATTGGGATCTCTGAAAACATTGAGAACGATTGGACAATCGCTAGGAAGTTGGTTACAATCACTCAAGACCCAAACGGGCGGTCAACTTATTGAGCCCTTTGATTTTCAAGGCCCAGAAATTTCCATACGGAAATATTCGACCTCCGCGCAGTCCCTTTTGACTGGCGTGGTCACGTCAGTTTTGGTCAGTCGACGCAATGAATCTTTCTCGCGGAATATACGAGGGCATTAGCCGTTCAACTAGACTGTTACAAAAAGTCTCTGACTATCGTACTATATTGAATTAATCTTCGCGCTATCTGGCACCTAAACCCTTCAGACCATCGCAGTGGTTGGTGGACAAAACGAGAAACCGAAAACTCAATAATTAATATTAATTAATATTTCAGGTAATTTTGCTAAGGTGTACGAAATGGAAATAAATCACTGAACCACTTTCAAGTGAATTTTTCAAAAAGGTATCTGTCATCATATGGAGAACAGAATCAGAGAGATTGATCAGTTTGATAAAAAGTATACATTATGGCTTAATGTAGCATTGTTCGTGACGCAGAGGAAATCCAAACGGTCCTGGGTTAATTTTATGAACTCGCGTAGACATAATTTCGGTGAATTCTATATTCTTGGACAGGGAATTTCGAGTGACGATGGGTTATGTGAAATATATATTAGGGTGACCTAAAAGGAATTTGAATGCTATATGGTTTATCGAAAACCAAACTGAGGAATCCTTCAACTGTTCCATGACAACATTCAGTTTTCCTTCGTTCAAAAGATAATCGAGTGAGTTCGAATTTACACGGTCAAACAAATTCACCAATTTTGTGACCTTGAATTTTTTTGATTAGGTGTGAATAGAAAATTCTCATCAATTTGTACTTGACCGATAATTTATGAATTTTACGGAAATTTTGGTAACTTTCGGTGTGTCATGATATCTGTTCGACAAAAGTTCTTGGATTTCACATTTTATGTCATTATGTTGGTATTTCTGAAAACAACTATCAGCAGAATTCTGCCCTACTAAGATGAAAGGCCCTATCTGCAAAATTTGACATTTTGACTTTTTTGGCTAGTTGGAGTCGCTGACATTTGACTCACTTGTGCAAAATCAAACTGTACTATCTACGTGTTATATCACTGCATTCATTTCTAAGTTTGTGCTAAGTGCAAAAAGCATCACTTATACTAGCCTAAATTGTCCGATCGAACATATGCTAATATAATGAGTCCTATCTACGCACACAATAAAATGTACTCAGGACATTTTAAACTAGTATTTATGCATTTATGTTGTAACTCTAAATTCAAATGATAAAGATGAATAGGTATTATTATTACTTACACTGGTGGTCGGTGGTCTGGCGGTCTAAGGCGCAGGCCGTTTAGAACTTCAGTCGGTTCTAGCCCGATGTAGGTACGTGGGATTTTTTCTCAAATACCCAAATATCGGAATCGATAGACGACCACAGTCCTTGTTGAAAGCAAGTGTATTGTGTGTTGTCTAGATGCCAATCTCGTCTAGTGCTAGCTTGGAGTACACGCCGGCCACCCGAGGTGGTGCTGTAGGTTTTCCGGGTTTTCCTGCAGCTGAAAAGTGAATACGCCACCAAAAATCAGTAAGTCGCCCCGGAGCGCCACGGCAAATAATAATAATAGCCGTCCTCTACCCGCACGGGCTATGCCTTTGGGTACACTACATCGCAGTTTTTGTCTGTGGATGTCTTGGAAACAGTTGGAAACCACATAGCAAATATGTATTTTTTAATGACATCAATTATCTCAAAACAATAAAATTGTGGATAGAATTTCATGTTAGTAGGGCAGAATTGATGAATAAATTTTCATATTTAAGTGCAAATTTAAACAGTCCAATAAAATTCGTGAATAATTTAGTTAGAGTGCCCATCGGCAAAAATGTTGGACCTAGTCTACCACGACTTTTCTCTGTGACTTTATTTGTCTCGGGGGCGTTTACGAATACGATCTTTTTTTTATGTTTCCCTCGTGTTTCCTAACTATGGTACGAAACTACAGAGGGTGATTCGTTAGGTCGTTTTAAGAAAAATAGTTCTGGAGTTGCTTCGTTTCTGAGATCGTTTCTGAGAGGGAACCACATATTTTTTTTTAAACGCCCCGAAACAAAAAACTAATTCATGAACGAATGAATAATAAAATTGACCAATATTCTGGAGAAAGTTTCTGTCAGAAATACTATCATAATGACATGAAAAGGTTGAACCCAAAAATGTTTATCCAACGAACAGGTATCATAAGAGACCAAAAGGCACCAAAAATTGCCAAAAAATTCATGAATTATTTGTGTAGGACAATCTTCTATTTACACTTAGCAATGAAATTCAAGGTCACAAAATTGATGAGTTTATTTGACCTTGAAAATATAAATATAACCAATATTGGTCAATTTAATCTTTCATTTATTTATTCATGAATTTTATTGGACAGTGTAAATTCGCACTAGGACATAAACTGAGAATTTGTGACATGCCTTGTAACAATTATCTGCACCTAGATTTTTTTCAGTCGTAATGTTTGCTTACATTTCATCAACAACTTAAATTTGTTTGGACACTGAATCGTTGTTCGCGGATTTCGGCATTATTTTACTTCATTTCCGAAATGACATTTATTGCCCATTGTTCCCATTTATTCACCTGGTTTTATTATCTTGAACGCGACATCTGAGATTCGCAGTATGAAAGCTGCTTTAATTGGAGTCTGAATTCCATTAAATACGAGTAAGTCATTATTGAACAATTCGGATTCTTCATGTGTCGATGGAGTGGTATGTCGATAAGTATGTACAACGAATTGAAATCTGGAAATTTGAAAGAATGGGTTCAATGAAAAATTGCAAATAGCTTTTTATCGAATAACTCGGAAACTAAAAGGGTCAGAAAAAAATTTAAGCAAATAAAACTTGTCAGTGTCACTCAGCCACGGTACCGGCAAAAGACGTTCTTTTTTGTAAGCTCTCACATTTTAATCTAAAAACTTATTATTTAGAACACTTGAAGGAAAACATTTCTCCGAGTAAATTTTTAAAGAATATTATGGTTTGAAAAAAAATCTCAAGCAATTTTTATCGAATTGTTATGGTAGGTATGGTTTATTCTTTGTTCCTCTGTCCGAACGATAGATTAACAAAAATGGTTTTTTGGCGTGAAAACATCTTATAAATCGATGAACGCCGGCTGCACGCACGAAAAAGTATGACTCATTGTCACGTTCCGCCTGAGCCGAGCGTGCAAGCGAGAGCGCGGAACAAGCGATAGAGAGGCACGATCGGCCTAAGCGTTCGGCTTGTGATGACTCTATATCTGTCTTCCACTCCATCGGCCGATGCGTCCGAGTAGAGAGACAGCAGCAGCACACAACCTACAGGTGAACTGCTTTGTCAACTGTTTATAAACTGAAGTGAAAAGTTAATGTAGTTTCCATTGTTTATAACAACAACAATATCGGCAAAAAAGGTAATTAATTCTTGCATTTTAAGAATTTGATTAGCGATATAATCTCATGTATTTGTAAAATTAATGTGTAACTTCACACATGTTATAACAATGTGTCTAAAATGACAACTTGAACCGGTCAACCACTGTGCGAGAAAATAATATCAAACAGGTTAAGGCGGGATTTTAAAAAGCAGCAATTTAAAAAAATTAATTTCTTTGTCCAATTTCGTCATTTCAAATTAACAATTTATTGACATTGATTTGATTTCAGTTTATTTCTATAACTAATCGTTCGTAATTATATTTAAATTATTGAAATTAAATTTGCAAAACCGTAAATAATATTTGAAAATTAAAAATTAATGTTTTTAACCAGAGTTTTAAGAAAATTTATGTTTTAATGAAAAGTTAACGCAGTGCAAGGGAATATATTATTATATCAAGCAGGTTTTGGCGGTCTTTTCAAAAGCATGAGTTTCATGAATTTGATTTATGATTTCAATTTCATCGTAATTTATCGAAAAAATTGAAATTTTCAATTAACTCCTAAAATAATGATAAATCAGTGTTAATAATTCAAGTCAATTTTTAGACACAAAAAATTAACAAACGAAACTTCTTTTCTAATAATGACAAAGAGATCATAGAGAGCGGCGTGTAAATCTTTCCTTCAAATACCCCTCTGGTATTGGTGGAGCCCTGGAATTCTCTGATGCAGCTTTTTTACCGATGTTTTATGTTAATCAGATTCATGAAATTGGATTCTCCAAATAAGATTCACTAATTAAATCAGATCACATTGCTATTTCGTGAGCTGTTTTTGAATTCGATTTTACATTTGTGGTGATAAAACGAAATCTCATTTGTTGGCACCTAACTATTATGTCACTCTTTTTGAATGAATATGTTAAATTAAGTGTTTACTTTTATATTATTCCGTAAATTTTACTGTAAATATAATATACAACTTCGTTGACGCATAAACGCACGAAGGTGTTAACGAATTATAGCACTGTCCTTCGTTCTTTCACTGACTTTGTCCGGAATACCAACCGATTCTAAAGATTCATGGTGTTTATCTCCGTGACTAATTATGATGGGTCAACGAGAAAGTCGTCTTTGTCTTTTGATTTGTTATTATAACGGTTGTATTTCTACAAACGTTCAATTTCATCATTTTTACCGTGAATCATGGCAGTGTTAACGAGGCACCAACTGAGTTTAGTTTCAGTATATGACTTACAATGTTTCTGTTGATTAATCCTTATTTTACAGCTCGAAGAACGCTGCTGAATACTCCACCAAGTCTGAATGATAAATTATTTAATAAAATCAGTAAAATGTTTGTTTATTTGAAAACAACTTTAGTTGTGCTCAACTGTCAAAGTCACGTTTGAATTATTTGAATTGAAGTCTTATTCTTCTCAACATTTTAAAGATAGTTAGTTCTTCTTCTTCTCGTTTTTATTTGGATTCAAAATTATATCAATTAGCCAGTTCCGACAAAGTGTGAATTCCGTGTTCCGTCCAAACCATGTTATTTGTAATGATCATGCAGAGAGCGATAGTAAATTGAAGCTTTCATGCGTAGGCAAGATGTTGGTTTCATTCTATCTATGAGTTCTGTGATCTTAACATGAGCCAACAGTTAGTAAGCTGTTCTTTGATAGTGTGACAATTGGTAACACTGTTTGTAGAAATTGAGGAGGGGATTAAATTTTGAATTTCCGTTATCTTCCATTTCCTCTATTTCGTCCATTTCTGCGTTTGGTCTCACTTGAAGAACTCGCTGATGATTTCAATTTTTATTTTGAAAATCATCCAATCAGTGTATATTAATAACATTTATAAAGAGGTAACTATCTATTTAAAATTCAAAGTGGAATTCATTGGAATAAATATTTTTGTCGTTTTTAATGCTTTTAAAATAATTTTATTTCCAATGAATTTTCATGATTTTTCAAATGGCGTAAATGGACATGTTTTACAACAATTTCTCCTTTTTTTTATGTGTGTAGTTTGACCAGATTAAATTTCAAGACCAGATTTAATTTCAAAATTTGATTTAATTTCAAAAATTGATTTAAATTTAAATATGATTTGAATTTAATTTCAAAAAGCTTAGTTAAAAGCTTATTTCTCGCCATTGAATGAGCGGCGATGTTAGTGGCCGATTGCCAAATTACCACAATATAGAATAACAACTATAGCTACCTATGATAGCTGACTGGCTGAATTACACACTCGATCAGGTGTCCAGAACCAGGTGGGGAATTCAGGAGTGTTCCAGAGCTGCTGTTACAGTATATTTGAATCAAGGAGCCCGAAGAGCTTGAAATATTAACAGGAGAGGAGTTTGGTTGATTCTTTCTTATAACTGATGATTGGTCAAGGAAATATGTAAGGTTTAAATGCATTTAACCCAATATTCCAAGTAAGTTGGTATGACCATTTGAATAACATACAATAGTCCAAAGAACCAAATTTCTTCCCTTCAGCCTGATTCGATCATTACTTCTAGACTTTTCTAGATCTCATCGAGACCTGAACTCGGTTTAACAAACTTTCAATTCGTTAAATACTATTTTTATGCAACCTGATTACTCTCATCATCGTTTATTGATTGTCTCAAGATCGTCAAGCCCTGAATTTGGCTTAACATTTATTTGATTAAATACAATTTTTTAATAATTGTTTTACTTGTATGTCTGGAGTGTTTTCTCTTTCAGTGTGATAAAGACTTTCTACAGAGACTGGCTTTGAGAATGAAATACTATATCAGAATTCCTGTAGATGGCGTCCAAATAACAACTTTCAATTAGCTATTTTGTTCTCACTGCCATAAATTGGATTTCTAAGAATATCTTTGGGTTAATTCACCAACAAAAGTACCACGACCTTTGCCTCCGCATTGTTTATATGAGGTTTAGGTGAAAAATCCCTTAAAAAGGGAACAAAACCTTATATTATTTATCGAGCAACTGCCAAACAATTAGGTACATTCGATTTTATTTCGTCATTTCTTCAAAACTGGTGGTATGTTCTTATTTTTTATTTTCCTTGATACCAATCCTGTTGGTACTGTCGGTTTTCCGGATCTGTCCAAAGCGCCTTTAGTACTTTTTTTTTCTCTCTTCTTGGCGAGATAAATTTCTGTAAGGTTCGTGAAATCCAAAAGTGAGTGGAAAAATTGTATTTTGTTCGTGAAGCCTGTTACGCACTTTGCCAGGCAAACCACGAAGCACCGCGACCAACGCAAGCCGTCATTCAATTGACCAAGTCCGAATCAACTACTGCCACATCTTTAGTTGGGTTATCCAAAATTTTTGAAAAATACCGGTAAGAAAAACAGCGACAAAGACCTTTTTGGTTCGTTAAAAACGTATGAACCTAGGTCTGAATACCGTGAAAAAAATCATCTCACCGTTGAGACTCCGTATATATGCTGTTCAGGTCGAACAAGCACTCCCTAAGGTTCAGCTCCGGAGGGAAGCGCTCCCCAGCCTTCTAACTCAGACGCTCCCCCCTTTCATCACCACCGCTCTCCGAGCAGATCCTGTTGATTGTCTCAAAGAGCAAAAAATGCTTGTAATCGAGCATTTTTTTTTTATTCGGACTCACTTATGACGATAAAAGTCCCCAGAAAACTGTTTGCAGGTGAGCACTCCTGTCAAATCTAAGAAAACTATGCTTTTTATAATTATAAGGAACACTAGGAGTATTGTCCTCCTTGAGGAACATTGCACGCGTATCAGTCGGATATAAATCAATGTCCGTCGCCGTCTTAGCCCGGGAAGTAGTTGTTTCTGAGAGATAGTTCTCTGTCGTTTTGAAGCCACGCATATCCAAAAATGTCTGGATGAATCGTTTTCAGTTTATTAGCTGACAGTTTTTCTGCTTTGTAGGAGGTTTGGAGGGATATTTCGACAGTCGAAATCATTTAAGTATGTCTGATAAAATAAATTGTAGTGCTGTCTTTGCTTGAATTATGAAATCGATTTCAGATTGAATCTGTTGAAATAAGTGCTATTTAATGATTTCGACTGAAGGTAGAGGACAACTCGACAATACATCAATATTCGCTATAGCGGCGTGTTGATTTGAAATTTTGCAACAAATTATATTTTTACACAACCAGATTCTGAAACAGATAGGAAGAAAAGTATAGATATTTAGTTAATTTTATGCATATTTCTTCATGGTGGCATAATAAATTATTCAAACAATATAATCTTAATAGTGATATTGACAGTGATGATTTTCATTTAAATGCTAAAATGACTACATGAGCTCTTTTTTTTGTTTTGTATTTGCGTAATGCATCACTGTTATTGATTATTGACGTGCAAACATCTTTCTCAGACATGGAATATGTTGTTATCGTAAGAGTGTTTTATACAGAATATCTGGGCTTTTAATTTTCTCAAATGGATTAAAATGGATTGTTGCGTTTTATCCCAATCACAAACATGATTTAGTCGAATTTAATGTTTTCAAAACGAAATAAAAAATGAGAATACAAGGTGGGTGCGGCTTATTACAGTAGCGCATTTGCTTTCAGAGCTGCAGAATAACTCGGAAAAGCCTTTATCTGCATTTGAACATCACACGGAATTTTCATTTTAAAATTCAGTTGATCTAAGAAAGCTAGGATTTGGTGCCCTGATTTCTAAGGCTAATTGTTTATTGTTCTTGTGTTTCGATTGAAAAGCTGGCGATATTAATTAATTGGGATCGCACGTTGAAAGGTGATACCCCCGTTATTTACCAGCTCGCGCAAATCTCCCGAAGACTTCCGAGGGCTGCTCGTAAAGACACTGCCGGATGACAGGGAGAACAAACCAATAAATTATTTATAGTGATGAAATTCCGACCGTCTATGTTTACATTGATCACAGGTTGTTGGCGTTGGGTTGTTTCGAAGAAAAACCAGTATATATTTCACCGGTCAGCGTTTCGGCAATATATTCTACCATCATCAGGACTCTAAAATAATAAATGATGAATAATTACATATAGGTGAAAATTAAATTAAGAAGAAAAAAACTATTAGAATATTTCTAGGGTGGCCGGTGACTGAGCGTTCTAGTTTTCGGCAGTTGAAACTTCTAGCATCGGAGCCGGTTCAACCCGGTGTTTGCTAGCTTGCAGTGCGCAACGACCACACGGTGTGATACTGTAGGTTTTCCGGGTTTTAATACAGCTGAAAAGTGAATATGCCACCAATAATCTGTAAGTACCTACTTCAAAATATTCGGGTTATCTTACATCGATAACTTTTTGCATAATTACAAAGAGTGCCAGTTTAATAGTTGAAAAGAACCAACCGCGAAGCAGAAATGTTTATTTTGTTACAATGACACGATTTTTTATTGTTTATTGAATCGGAAACTTTTCATCTGAGGTATACGGAAACTTTTCATCTATAGGGTATAGACAGAAATCTACGCCAGCAACAACGAACGCAATGATATGATAATACCACAAAAATAAGAGAGACGCACTACTGTTAAGTTCTGTTTGATCCTTAATTAAATTATGAGAATCCTTCTCTCTATTAATTTCCAAACTTTCAAGCAAATTTAATTTCACTCCTTTTCTTTCAACATGTAGTATTTCAAATTCAATTTCAATACACTAAATTACTCACAATTCACAAAAAGTAAACGTAAAACGCCTTCCACTAATATCACAAACATTTGCGGTCTCTGCTGTAGGAAATCCCTATCGCACGCCCATGTAACACGAAGAAGCACCTTGGTCACTGGCATTGTTGCCAATAACGTCGCTTTAACCTGCGACGATAGTGTTGATCTCGGAAATTATCACCGTCAGAGAAAGATAAAACCTACCCATGCAGATAACTTCAAGTTGAATCATACAAGCTGACAACGTTCTATGTTGTCTCCAACTCGTTCTCGCATCGAAGATAGTTGATGGTTTGGAAATAGGCCAGGCAAATTATTGAAAATAGTTCAGTTCTCGTGAACGTTAAATAGATTTTGCAATAACCCACTAATTTGTTTATTAATTAACAATGAATATTTCTCCTTTTGTCGATATGCAAAAAACTAACAAGTAAGTAGTAACAACTTTTTTACAGAGTAAATGTATCATTTCGATGCCTTATCTCGCAAACCGGCTAACTCCACGATACGTATAGTGGAGTTTCGGTTTGCGAATTAAGACATCGATTTGCTTGGCCTATAAAATCTCTTTACAAGATGAGTCACTCTCTACAACAATTGTGGGATCGTACTATATAAACATTCAAATATTTCTAAATTCCTGATTGATGGAGCTTCTCTTTGTATAACCACGTATATTCCGAATTATACGTCACTTTTGGACTGGACGTTCCGATTGGTTGAAAGTCATACGAAAAATATAACCACCAGTTCATTATTATTATTATTATAGAAAACAACGTATAAATTTAGAAACCAGTCTAAAGAAATATTATTTACAAAAAACGTTCCTGAATCTATTTGATAATAACAAATAAACATGAATTATTGCCCTCTCCGATTTCTAAATATTTATGCTACATATGTTTACAGGTTGTTCTCCATCAAAAAATTCTAATAGTTTTTTTTTATCAACTTATGTATTGTAATCGTCTATATTTCATTATTGTAGAGCCCTGAGGATGCTGAATTACATTGCCAAAACGTTGGTATATTGAAAAATACTGGTTTTTCTTTGAATTATTCAATCTTGCGTTTTTGTAATAGTGGCATAAAGTTACTTTATTCTACGTGTGGATGAAGTGCTCCTTAATATGGCCCAAATGAGAATGAGCCCATTCGTGTTGATTAATTGATTGATAGATAAAAATTGTTGTTTAGTAATCCTCAATAGGAGTCACTAGGTTTGTTCTTTTTTTAAGAAATATTAGTTCTAGGACGTCAGGATCATGCGCATTTGAAGAGAAACGGTTCTGGGCCATTTAGGGCGTTACTTGCTCCTTCTTGCGGCCTCTCCAAAGCTTTATCTGGGAAGTATGCCATCTGATGGCATTCTTGTAACCGGGTCGTTTTTCAACTATTCGTATAGATTGTTGTAGGTTGTTATGGGTGCTTGCCCTCCAAGCAGCCTCCTCGTGACTGACCTGGCTTCGCCTTGTATGTATATGTGTAGGAGAGGTAGGTTAAGCAAGACCTCTAAGGCGACTGTTGGGGTGGTTCTCATGGCCCCGGTGGCACTTAGACATGCTTGTCTTTGCAGTTCTCCGAGCCGTTGAACCATTCCTGCCTGCTTGGTCTTCGGCCACCATACCACCGAACCATACTCTGGCATAGAGCCTTGTAGTCATTTTTGGTTGTAGCCCCCAATTTTTTTTTCACATTCTCCTGCACCGATTGAAGGCTACTGTATTTTTTTTTATAACTTTCCTGGCGATAGCACCCCTCCCTGTGGACATCCCCTGTTCACTTAAGGTTCACATTATTTCACTTTCTTTCAGCAAATCATGAATCTGACATCCCAGGACTTCTTAATTAACTCATTATTTCTTAAAACCAGATAAAAACTAATAACAACGGACACTGGATCGAGTAGTGAAATTTAAAAGACACTTTCCGAGATTATTATTCATACTTATAGAACGGGAGATGCTGACAGATTTTGGGATACAATTTTATTCAGTATGACTTCTGGAGGACAGTATGGACCCTATATCCTCATTATAATAATGCGTAAATCAAAGAGACGTCGTAGGTTCTTCATATTCATATAAAAAAATATAATTTTCATTATTATTCGGGTCAATTTTAATCAGGCTGCCATGTGTTTCGTGATGAAATAATAAAACTGAAATACCCGAAAAACCATTAGCAGGCCGTTAGGGTGGGTCCGAATGACTGGTATGCTCACGTGAACTTGTATTTGAAAAAGGGAATTCTCCGCCCACCCTAACGGGATGCCAATGGTTTTTCGAGCATTTGAGTTTTATTATTTCATTACAAAACACATGGCAGCCAGATTGGAATCGTAACGAAAAACATAATTTTTTTGAAAATATTATTGTTATTATTTAATATGAAAAACCTACGACGAATCTTTGATTCGTGCATTGTTATCAAGGGTAATATAATAAGTGGTATGCTTATTACCGATTTTTTTTTGGAATAATAATGAATTGCAATCCCAAAGCTGTATTTTCTTGCATTGGGATTGCCAATGAATTGATATTCCAAAAAATTATAGGTTTTTAATCATACCACGAATTATATTTAGGACGACAATATATCGATTTCAAATAAAGTAAAATCGTGTCACCTGGTAATTGATGCTTAACTTCTAGCCATATTCAACGAAATACTCTTTTCCACGGCCTCATCTATGATACGAATGGCCATTTGTCCCCAACGATCGCTCATATTGATAAACAAAGATAACTAGTCAAACAAAACACATAAATTTGACGTTTATAATTTAACTCATTATTTTCACTTGACAGATAGTAAAACAATACAATACAATACAATATTGTCCTCCAAGAAGCAAACTGAGTAAAATCGTATAGGTTGCTTTCTCCCCATATAATAATATGACAACCTTGCAGCAGTTCAGTATCAGGTGAATACACTGCCTTGTTAGGAAATATTTTCGATTTGTTGAAGCTTTTCGTTTTATTGAGGTTGATATGTTCAATTCTTGAGAAAACAGCCAGTGTGAATGCCAATAATTTGGTTTTACCGAATTAACTTCAACATACCTCCGTACCAAAGCCTGGGATTGCCCATCATGACTGGTATCCAGCAGCAAAAATGATGAATGACACCTATCTCGAAGCTTAACATAAAGATGATAATCAATCTCATATCTTGTTTACAGTATGCTTAATATTATCATAAATTAGCACCATTCTCTGATGTGCATTGTAATATGAGCTGTGAAATATTTCCTTATCCAATAATAACAAAACGTCACAACTTGCTGCCATATTATATCTACAATGTTGAATTTAAATCTATAAACGATGAATTCTGCTATAGATCTGCACTGATTATACTACTTCAGCGAGGGGTAAACCGCTGGTGAAATTTGTACAATGGACTTCACTTTTTGAAGGTAATTCATTGAATTACCATAGTAATTCATCGGGACTTCATGTAATTCATCGGTAATTCTTGTAATTCATCCGTAATTCATGTAATTCATCGGGAAAACCTTCATATAATTTCGTACTGAATAACTCGAGAACAAAACACAAGAACTGGTCGTAATGTTTTTGTAGTTTCGTTTTTGAAAACAAAAATAAGTATACCGTTTTTCAAATCGGTCGTAAGAGCGGTTCGTGAAATACCGAGGGGAAAACAACTAGTAATTTTTTATACACCTAAAGAATAATTACTTGTAATGAAAAATAATTAAAAAAGTTACCTATAGGGACCTATACGATTTGACTATTTTGATTAGCGTAAATTATTCATGTAAATGTTTTCGATCGTAAATCCGTAATGGCCAAGCGGTCTATTGCTCGAGACAAAATGAGTAATGAAGTAATGAAAATATTATGATGTACACCTAATGAACGAATTGTTTCCCTACTCGTGTTTCTGTTCTGCTTTCCCATACCGTACATGTAAAAGTGGTCGATTTTCTTATCACATAACTCAAAAATGAAATACAAGAAATATTTAAAACTTTGGGGGACTGAAAAACAATATATCATTTATATCATATATCGATTCAAGCCTTTTCGTAAGAAAACCTTTTGAGGGAGGTACTATCTCAATCAGTTCACTAATGAAAGAGATACAGGCATGAATCTTGTTTCATGGTCACCCAGAATAAACAAGACATGTTGCGGAGTTTGAGAATAAACCCTTTTAAAATCGCCAAGCACGCTTGAATTGCTACCAAACCAATGAAAAACTAGTTTTTATATTTCATTTTTGATAGTTTGTCTCCATGGTCAACCAAGAATGCTTCATTAGCTCCATATCTATATCAGAATTTGTTTTAAGAGCATGCTTTAAAAGAGTATCAGATTTTTTTATTTTCATTTCTCCAACACTTGTGCCTTTAACTTTCGTAGACTCTTCATGAAATTTTTTTTTACTTCACGGGGAAAACTTATTTCTTGAGACCACGTGATATAAAATATATTGCAGAAATTATTTTTCACAAACCTGACTGCGGAATATCCATGAGATGAATGCCTGTATGAGTTCAGTTCGAGAGAAAATTATTCTCCACCGTTAACTGTGTACTTTTAAGAATGCATTTCTTCCAAATTTTTGAAAAATAAACCACATACTATCAAGACGATTTATTCGGCCATGAACCGTTTTATCCCTTTATTCACGGACTTCAAAAGTAATTCATCGGGACTTCATTCAATTCAATTCATCGGAAATTCATCGGTAATTCATGTAATTTATCGGTAATTCATCGGTAATTCATGTAATTCATCGGGAATTCTTTATTTTGTACACCAGAATTTATCAGCGGTTCGTCCCTCGTACTTCAGTGATGTCTGTGAGTTTATTTTTTCCCAGAAAAATCACCAGACTGATTCAGCTGACATTATGCCTGTAGAGATAGACAATCAATTCATAATAATTTTAAAATAATTAGATTTTTCCAAATTGCATGGATTTCCGGATCGGGTACAAGGTTGCAAATTCGTGAATGCATCAGAATAGATGAATAGAAGTTTCGAAACTTTTGTAATTATTTAGGGACCACCTTGATCAAAAAAATGACCACGAATCAAAAAAATTTATGTTCCGGTCAACTTAAAAAGTTGCAAATCTATAAAACTGTTCGAAATATTTTTCCGATGTACCTATCTGTCAAGTTGGCAGAACATTCTCTATATTTAAAGCATTTTCGAGCAAATCTAGATACATGACTCCCGTTTCAGAAATATACAAAATGTATGTTTGTAGGGTTGTTCTCTCACTGATAAAAAGGATGTCTTCAATCAAATATTGAACAGAATCATCTTCTGAAAAGAATAATTATTTCCAATTGATGAATATGCTCTTTTTTTTTTCTTTGGTGTGTTGGCATCGACTACTATGGTCATTAGCTCTTATTTCAAACTTATTGAACTGTTTGCTTCTTTACATAAATTATCTTGAAATTAATTTGTTTGCATTAATACATTCCAACTCTTTACCCTAGAGAAATCCTACTTGTGAAAAATGCTCCTTTTGACTCAATAACATGATTTCTTGGCGAAACCCCGCTACCGGAACGACGCGAACCCACGCGAAAGCGCGCACTGCGATTGTCGACTGGGACCTCTATCCTGTTTGCTTTTGCCCGCGTTTGGTTTGGGGGTTGTGTTTGAATCATAATTTAAGTTGTTAGTTTTGTATTTGTCACAGTGGTTATGTGCAAATGTGCTGCTACAGAAGTGCAATTATATAGTTTCTGAAATTAAAATATTACAAAACTATTCTCATATATAACCATTATACCTCAATTTGTTCGCAGTTGTTCTCTGTTTGTTGAACTGTACCATATGAATATGGCTTCCATGGCATATTTTTATAACCAAGTGCACATTTGTACTGAGCCTCCAAATGCAGATAATCTTGAATCAAAAATGTATTGCATTATGAAGAAGAATATTGTTCGTTATTGAAGTTGAAATATTCTTGTCTCAACCAACTCACACCATCGAACAAAGAAAGTATTCACAATAGTGTTCATTATCAAAGTTGAAAAATTCTTGCACCAAACAACTCTCATTATTCAGTGAAGAAAGTGTTCATATGTCTCAAAACAGTTTCCTTTCAAGTGGTCAAGAGGATTCTGTCAAAAAATCAAACTAATATTTGGTTGGACCTATTCAAGAATACAATCGACTTGAATCAATGCAATTATGCATTGATGCAAAATATCCTTTTCATGAGTGTGATGAATAATAGTTGGATCTGGATTAATATCATTTTCGAGCAAACCTAGATACATGTCACCTGTCATATTTCCAAGAGTACCAGCCCATACGTTGAATTTTTGGCGCTTGTAATTATCATCATAAAGAAAAACAGGATTACTATATCAATATCATCATATGCCTTTTGGTGGACACCATTTAGAACATTTACTTCAATAAACATGTGCGCATTTTTGCCAAAATTCCTCCCATACAAAAAGTAATCATGGATTTCTCTTGCGATTATTATACTAGAACAGCACATTCTTGCCTTGACACTGACAAATAAAGGTAAACTATGAGGCGATATGCAGTATGCATTTTTAAAATCCTTTTTAATCGTTTGGACACGTTTGAAAAAGAAAATGGTGCGTGCAGTAATGCGAAGAGTGCATTTTTGCAATCAATAAGGATGTGGACATACATGCAACGCAAACTTCTTCATGATTAATTACCATGAGAGCACAGTTTCGTGAAATGAGATAAGATCATGATACCGCGCCTACAAAGGAAATTTATTGGAAGACTTGACTGACATTGATGAAAACATGACATTTTTCTGTATCATTCAATTCGTATATCTTATGCGATTTTATCGCGTTATGTGCCTGTACATGACTTTCACTGCACCTGTTTCAGATTTATGATGATTAAGATGACCGACTACTGTGCTTTATTACACGGCATTTAATATATTGGCTTATTGTTTGTATAATTGGTTGTGGTAACGGGCCATATTCGGCTCAAAATACAAAAGCAGCACATAATTCTGCCGAAGTAATGGGCCTAATGAGTAAGGCCCGCCAGCGTGCTCCATTTTTGTTCTTTTGTGAGTATAATTATGGTCGAACTGATATAGTCAGACCGTTGTCTAGATCTCTTCTGCCATTCATATTCATGAGGTGCGTCATTATAGATAAAGATCGTTTGTCATCCGCATATCTCGATGAGAGATAATCTAGTTTTGTGAGACAAACTAGTACTTCTTGTCCAGTTCAATTAGCTCTACAGCCCTTTAGTGTTTGGTGATAATGACTGGGATCACCATCATACTGAAGACGTGATTCAAAACCATAAACCTCGTTTCTTGTATAATATAAGATCATCTCTCAATTCTCTATAATAATATTCTAAAATCAATCGCAGTACGATTCCTGATGTCCACACAATTATTGAACATTGATACAAGGTTTTTCATTATTCTGCCATCTGGAATTCTCAAGAATCGTAAGGCTGATAAACATACTCACTAAATAATCTACTTCACAAAACGCAACTAGCAGCATATCCTTTTATGGCTCATAGGCTAGTAAATATATCTGAAAATTTCATACCTCACTTTTTCAGCCAATCAAAAAATTGGTTTTTATTTAGTTGCCATGGCAACCCAAAAAATTTCCGGAAATTTTTATCCTCCTGGGTACCCTGGGCGAAATTAATAAGTGGAAATTTTTCTGTCAAATATTTGACATGTGATAGTTAACATTTTGCTTTTATGTACAAATGGAATGTTATTTTTCATATGAAAGGAGATAATATTTCATAATTATATATTCACTAAATATTTCGAATGTGTCTGAAAATATTTTGAGAACTTGCATTTCAACGATGAATAGGTCCATCGGTAAAAAATGTACTTATATCAATCAAATCTATCTATGCTTGACTTGATGAACTTAATATTTGAAACAATTTTATTCAACTTATCTTTTCGTGAAATTTTCAAGAATTCCTTTCCACATCACTTTCCAATAGGCAATACGCATGGACCAGTCAAAACTATTTTAGTTCTGCGTGATGTGCAATGTAATTTAAGGTTGAAAATGTCGCAAAATTTTCCTTTCTCACATACAAACACCGCCACTAATACCAACGCGTAACTGTCATTATAAATCAACAAAAACCATTCATGGCCCACTGATGTTACAACTTGTTTTCTCTCAGAATAATCTACAAGTCAGTTGAATTAACCATTAATTTAATATATTTTGGTGTGAAATTTTCTTAAAGATCCCCCGCGTGCTTGAATTAATTGCTGGAAATTTATCTCGTAAAATTTCCGGCAATAATTCAAGCACTAGGGAGATTATAAGTGAAAGTGAATCAGATTTTAAGTGTGAATTAAATAGAATTTAACAGATTGCCGTGGATATGAGGCATCTATCATAGATTACTCAAAAATACTCCAAAAATAATATTCCATCCAGCCGGCGAAGTAGTTGTTACCTGTCAGATATTACAAAAAAATCAAATTTTTCAATTTTCAATGGAGAATGTTTCCCTTCTCAATTTGAATAACTCTCAAGAGGTTGTCTTGAACGATGGAAAATAGCGACTAAAGTTTGTCTTTCAGCCGTAGAGGATTCCACAACGGATTTTATGAACATCCAGCAAATAAATATAAAAATTAAATAGTAGACTTGACTTAGATGCAGAGTTAGTAATTTAACTAGTAAACATAAATTAATTTCAACCGTTAGAGCATTTTCGTTATAATATCTGAACACCTTATTTGGGGTCACGTGCAAATTTTTATTCAACATTTTAGTTAAAAACAATTTTTGAAAAAAAAACTTTCGTACCATAATTTATTTTTCCTGAGCAACCGGTTTGTACACATTATTATTACCCTTTTTCTCTTTCTATGCGTGAATTAAATAGAAGGTACACAGTGGTCTTACTGATTACTGGTTACTTTTATATTGCTTAGGTACTTCTCGAAGTTGAATCTTTTATAGCATAAAAGAAGAAATATTGGCTTTTCAAAGTGTAGGTGACTAAAGTTCACTTGGCAATATAGTTATTTCAAATATTTATAAATAGCAACCTGAAATGAATGATGCAAATTCAACTGAACATCCGGGATAATATAGGTAATATAATCATAATTGTTCATTCGGTACGGCCATAAACCACTTCGTAGAACAAAATGCACATGTGATGAGTTAGTTATTCGATTCTAATTAATCATTCATTAAATGTTTCAACGATTTATTGATTTCAAAAGTAAAATATATTTTACTTCACTTATTTATTTTAAATACATAAACGAAGTATGATAACTGAGATTATAATTCACCATGTTTTTTGTAATATAGAAATCTTAAGAATTTTTTCTGTAACTTTTCAATTTCATTTTTATGAACTGAATAATAGGGAGACTATATTATTGCACCATATTTCAGTATACTACGTGTAAATGATCTATAAAGTGTTAGTAATGTTGCTCAAAATTGAGTTTTTCATCCAGCGTAAATCCCAAATCTCTACATTCTGCCTTCTTGGCTAAATATTCATTATTTATCTTACACTGAAAATCATTCGGTTCTTTTTTTCTAGTAATTGACATACTAAAGCATTTGTCAACATTAAATGTAAGGTGATTTGCCAGGACTAAACTCTCTAAGTCATTTTGTAGCAAAATCACATCTTCTTGACTTTTGATTTCCTTAAATAATGTAAAATCATCTGCAAATAATCCACATTGCGCGTCCTGAACAACCTACCTCTGGCAGATCATCTATTAGTAATAAAAAAAATAGGGGTCCTAGAGTGGACCCTTGGGGTACACCAGATCTTGTGAACTTTATACTGCTTCCTGTCTATAAGAAACGATGCTGACAGCTTCAAGAGTCGATCTGAAAGCTAGTTTTTTAACATAACCTCATCATCAACCTTGTCAAAGGCTTTACTAAAATCCGTGAAAATAATATCTAGTTGATTCATTTTCGACAACTTGATTTGCCTCTTGTACAAAACATGTTAGGATAGTGGACCTCTTCGGTAAGAACCCATGTTGCTTTTCGCTTAGACATGGATAAACGTTATTTTAATTTTTTTCATGAATGATCGATTCGAAAAGCTTACTGGGAGCACAAATCAGTGCTACTGGCTGATTGTACATTGTTTCCACGCTATAGGGTAAGTACTAGTTAACAATATTAAATTATATATTATTTTGAGGGGTTTGATCAAGAGTTGTATGTATCCTTTCACTATATAAGAGGGAATCATATCTAGGCCACAAGATTTTTTTGGCTTAAGTTTTTTGCGGCTCTTAGAATATCTTCATCATTATTTACAGAATCGAGAAGTTATCTGCAAAAGCTCCTGCAATATTCAGATGACCCTATATTGTTTTGTCCCTGTACACCATGGTTTCGGTCAAGGAACTTGAGATTGATTTATTTTTTGCAACATATGACCAAACATTTTGAGAGTCACTAGATATCCTGTTTTCAATTTATTGCAGATAAACCCTATGAGCATTTTTTATTTCCTGTTTTGTTTTTGATTTCGATAATCCAAAACATTGTTGAATTTTTTATATATTTTGTTTCATGGTAGACATTGAATATATGAAATAATGATAGATATTTATGTTGTAGAGGTCATAATAACTATCATGGTAGAGTAGCCGTAAGCCGAGCCCGATAACACGGCATGTACCATAATGATCATTTCTCCGATCCGAATTACATACAAAACTTTATATGCTGGCATCAATAAATAGGTATATATAAATATTTTTTTTGTACAACTGTCAACAATTCATTGACATATCAACTGAAAACTGAAGTTTTCACAAAATCACTTTTAACACTAGTGTTAAAAGTAAAATGACAGATGATATGATGGATTCTCAGTAATATAGATTTCTCTAATAAAAATACATCAATCAGATATTATATTCAGAACAGAACACCTACTCAAGACTCAAAAGGAATCATTTATAGAAGTTCTCACATGCATTTGGCCGTTTGTGCAATTGGTAATACTCATTCCTTTTGAAGTTACAAACGAAATAGTATTCAGTTCAACTGTAGAATGTCCTTCATCACTGACAAATAATGACATTCATAAAGAAAGTGTGTTGGGGTTTATTATAGTTCGAACCTCTGCTTGCCTACCTTGTTATCCAAATATCGTGTGTTCGAATCCATAAGCATCTTATATTTTTTTGTTTTTTCTTACTAGCAGTAACTGTTGTACAAAAAATTTGTATGATACGTTTGTTGAAAGTGATTTTATTTTGCTTGTGGGGATTCTCCACTTGCTAACGGTCGTTTCGTAATATTCCCCACTCACAAAATAAAATGCCACTTTCAACACTTGTATCATAAATAACTATGCAGATTCCAAATTTTGTATTTTTGAAACTGCAGATACATTCAAGTTATTCATTATGAAAACAAATTATTCATTCACTGTCAAACACAGACTACTGTCAAGTAAAATTAGATGTGCGGTAAATCTTTGAAAATAGGCGATTCTGATGATAGTTCACCTTCCGATTTGAAGGATGAAGTTTTGTGTTTTGAATCTTGCATTTTTTCTTAAAAAGTTCATTAATGCTAGATATTCAGAAATTTTACGTTTGAATTTTATTATGGTTCTTGGACTTTTTGAACTTCATTATGATCCTTGGCCCATAACGAACTTCATTATGCCACTAAAATACATTGACAAAAATCATCAATAAAAGTTTCAAGAGTTTAACATGAGTGGATGAGTATTTTTACTTAATAATCTATCCATCTAATTATGGAACTTTATCTTTACTATTCCTAATAATACTGTCTAGACTATTACTGGATCTGAAAGGGATTCTGATATTATCTTGTGAAAAAGTCGCTATGTTTATTGCCTGTCTTATAGGATAATGTGACATGGATTTTTGACGTACATAAGTCGTGATTTGAAATGATAACAAACAGCTGATTCCTAATTATGATTGATTTGATTGAAACATTTACATAAAAATTTATTTATGTCGAGAAATTTCATGGGGTTATAATTGGATACAATAAAGAAATTCTTAATGGGCATAGCTGAGATGGTCATTGACTTCGATTAATAGCTGTAGGTAATCTTCATTACTTACTATATTACACCTGATATTTTTTTCAATTGATGCCCCTTTTTACCTTTTAAAGCACGCCCCAGCGTGCGTGTAAATCGAACTTTAAAAAACGCGCGTTTTTTAAAGTTACCATGGCTACATCAACAACTCAAGAACCGTGAAGTCTTAATGACAATTTTATGATTATTGATCTGACAGGAGTACCTTGTAACGTCAAATGAAATATTACAAACAAATGCAAAACTTTTATTCAAACATTAACAAAAGGTATACTGATGTCACATCACGAATTCAACCATTTTAATTTTTTAAGTTTTTATTTTAAAGTAAAACAATTGAATAAAATAGCGTAAAGTATGCGTGGATAACTGGTCTTTCAAACACTGTGTACTTTAATATACTATTATCATTTTAAAATATGGAAGTTTTGTGAACACAATTTATCATGTTGAAAAAGGGAACATTCTACATAAAAATTTAAAAATGAAAAATGCCATTTACTTGTATCTAACAGAAAACAACTATTTTCCTGACAAAAGCCGCGCTGGACATTGAACTACACCTGATAGATATTTGTGAAAAGACTCTAACTGGAAAGAAAAAATCTCAAAGTGAAAATTCGCATTTTCATTCAGATAGTTAATTTTTTTATTTTCTCTAGATTTCATTGAAAATTCATTAAATAAATTAGATAGGGAGAATATTATTAAAAAATATCACTCACAGAAATCGTTCCTTTCATTGAAGCAAGGTTCGCTTCTCTCGCATTTAATCCCCAATACATTTTGGTCGACGAAAATCTATATCGTTCTTTAGAAGCAATTATACACATCCAGGATGGAAATGATGGAAATATTTCTACTGCGGTAACACTTTGAAAGTTATTTTTTGACATAGACTTGTCACGGGCATTGCATTTTGAAAATAGCGACTAAAGTTTGTCTTTCAGCCGCAGATGATTCCACAACAGATTTTATGAATATCCTATTCATATTTTCGAACAAAAATCAGTTTAATCATTGGAGTTTGAAACTTCCTATTTAATGTCGACTGTAAATTACTTCTAAATTCTATCAACGTTATTCAGCATACGATATATGCAAACTAATTTATAGTGTTTATTTATAATTTAGTAGTTTCGACAAATTAAATCCTTAGCAAACATGTCAGCTAGGTCGCAAACCAATAAACATTGTTGAAACGGCGTTCTTTCAATGCAAGAAACTATATGTCATGCTAATTGACATGCTCGTATGCATAATGCGTCGCTGGATATGGTCAATTTGAGTCAATAACGTTTCGACTTATGATCACTGTTAGGCCTACCTCACGATCTTGATGATTTTCACCACTTGCGTATGATTAACCTCATTCTCTTATAGGCGAAAAGCATTAATATATCTACCAGATTTTGGCGAACACGTTGAATGGTGATTATCATAAATAAAACTGACGTGGCATTTTTATTCGCTAATGAATGTCATTAATGTGTGACCGTGTGAGTACAATAAGCTGCAGGGGAAATATTTTTTGTACATTTATTTTAAACTGTCCGGCACACTTTTCGAACTTTGTTCGATATTAATCAGCCGAGAAATATTGTGGTACCAATAATCAGTTAATTATTTTGCAAATATAATAATAATAATAATAAATGTATTTACTGACAGCAGGAAAAAGAATACGTCATGTTAACAATAATCCATTCTTACTCTTGCTCCTTATATCAACATATTCACGTCTGTATGCCTTTTTAACACGCTTTTAATAGCTTCACCTGTATATATCATGTATCTATGTGTGTAACGGAATCTGTAAACGTGATTGTCACTCAATTCCAGCAGTCCGAATGATTGGAAATTTGGCACGAAATGGCGGCTCCAAAATGGCGGACGAGATTTGTGATAATGGTCCGATTCGATTCAAAATTGGTATGTAAGGGTTTTTGGGGTCAAACAAAGATTATGGATTTTTTAAATTATAAATTAAAGATGGCGGCTCCAAGATGGCGGAAGATATTTGTGATTATAATCAGATTCGATTCCTATTTGGTATGTAGGGTTTTTTATGTCGTAGATTTTGAATTTTTTGCCAAAATTCATAAATTAAATATGGCGGCTCCAAGATGGCGTACGAGATTTGTCATTATGGTCCGATTCGATTCGAAAATTAATGTGAGGGGGTTTTTGGGGTCGGAGATTTTGATTTTTGAGTGAAAAAACAAAATAATGGTTCAAAAAACTAAAGAACACGCCTCACTTCCAACATGGATTGAAAAGAAAAAAAAAATATTGACTAGGTAATTTCTCAAATGCCTAAAATGCGTGAGGTGCTTGACAGAGTTCTCTGGAGCTCTTAAACGCTCTGTATTGTAAAATTAAAATTAGGAATGTTAGAATATTGATCGAAAGCAACCACGCTTTTGTACATTATTTTTTACTTTTCAGTCCATGTTGGAAGTAAAGCGTGTTTTTTTGAGGTAACATTCAGTTCATTGTGTTAAATACAAAATTTCCAATTTTCATTACAATACTAATTTTGTAAATATCACCATAAATCAATTATAATAATTTCATTCCTGTCAGTACTATACTGTAGTACCAGCATTTTTTACAAAGATTACCATTTTTCTAGTAATATCCACAGTAGTATCCACATATACATTTTTCTCTGTGTAGTATTACGTTTTTCATCAAAATTTTTTTTTTGTGATATCTGATCATTATTAGACTACTTAATGCTTTTGGAATGACTGAACATATGTTTGTCCCATACCGTAAGGTCTAATAATAATAATAATGTTTATTAATCAAAAATACAGAAATGTGAGTGAGTTTAACAGTAATTTATGTTAGGTACCAGTACCACACGAGTTCGAGTTTTTTTTTGCCGAACAGTAACTCTTTTGATTTCAGAGGATTAATATTTTAAGCAGAATTTTTTTGATAGTGTCACCAATTGCTCTTGATCTTCGTTCATTTTATTGCAAGAAAAGTTGACACCCTAATAAGATGGCTTATACTTGAAGAAAATAATCCCCACAAAATGAGAGTTTCTAAAATACTAAGCTGCCTCACAAAATTATTACGAACCAGGAAACTTTGTATTCGAAAAATATGATCCCAGATACTGGATGATTCAAAAGCAAATAGAATTATTCAGCTGCTTCATACACTCTTCATGTAGTAAACAAAAACTGATGAAATCTAGAAGCACAGACCAAAGATCTTCCATGTCAAATGTTAAAACCTTTGTCGTGTTGTAAACTTCGCCAAGACTGTATCACAATCGTATAGATAGGTATATTCTTTATCATATATCTGATAAGGTTTAATAAACTAAATTTATACAATACAAGTATACAGAAGCCATAATGGCATTAAATTATGTAAAGATAGAATTAAAATTTTCAATATTAAAAAAGAAAATGTTACAACGATTCGTTTTGCAGTTTATACCGAATTTGTTTTTTTATTAGATTACCGTCTTAGAAACGATGTAACAGATTACATAATTTCTCTGGTCGAGTTTCTCCGAATCAAGTTTTACGTTCCAAATTTTCATGTGTTGCTTAACAATGTAACTGTTTTGGTTGATAGTCAATTATTTGGGTGATTAAACAGCTGTTCTCATGTAAGCTTATCGCCCAATGACGGAATCGCGCGCGGTACCTATTATTATTATTAATGTCCTTTTTGAAATGATTGAACGTAGACTGAAGGACACGACATCAATTTTAATATGCTTTCGTTCTCAGGTATAGACAATGTTGAAAAACATGTCGAGAGATTGTATCTAATTGCCATGCTAGTGTTGCTGAATTGGTTTAGTTTTCAGACTGTTAACCACTACAATTCGCATGTATATTTTTTAATATGTTCGCAGATAGTATGGTGTATTACGGCTAATTGAAAAACTGCGAGCACAATGTGTGAATGCAGGATGTTTTTATTACATCACGGAAATTATTCCAATTGTTGGTTGAAATAAAATATTCAAAATAACTAGTTATAAAGAAATCATAGCTATTAGCTACTGACTATGAAGGAAGAGGCGTAATTGACCTTCCACAATTGAAATATAAAAATAAAGTAAAATACTAATAAATACGTTATTCTGAATTATGTACATTCTTTAATCAGCGAACTGCAATTTAATCATTCCACGATTATTTTTAAAATTGGTTTAATAGTAATTTGAAACGCATTTATCAACAGTTGTTTTGCGTCTGAAAAGAAGTATGTGTTTCTTATCTTTCCCATTATCGGCCACGTGTTGGATTAAAAAATTGTTCCTTCCAGGAAATAATTCTTCGATAATCAGTCACTGGCAAGTTATAATTATATAGCTTATGTCATTCCACGATGCTATCGTGAATATTCCGTGGCCATGTGGTTATTGAAAATTATATTTTCGAACTCAGGAACAACCTTCACTCGATTACCAAGTTGTCAGATTTTCCGTAATTTAGTAGTTAGTAGTGTTAATAATTGGCGGGAGAATGATGCCACAGCCAGGCAAAAAATTCACTATGGGCCATTTTTGCCATCCCCTGATATCCACATATCTACATTACCTCTCCTTATCTTCCTTTGAACCTTCTCGACCTTCTAATGATGGTCAGTAATGTCAGTATTCTTGTCCACTCCGAAGTCGATTAGTTCCTCTTGCTGGAACTTTTCAATTCCAAAGTTTTTAAATCTTAGCCTTCCGCACGCCTGATTTGTAATGTCCTGTTAGAACCCCAATGAGAAGACGAAGTCCTTGGCTATCTCTTCCTAAAAGTCCTTGACTTGCTGATGCTGGCCACGAAATTTCTGGATTGGCTGCAGCCGGTAAGTACTTGCCCTTCAAAGTTCGCTCAAAGTTGACACCTTGTACGAACGGTAAGAACCCAAACATCTCCGCATGCTGAGCTTGGTTCAGGATGACAAATGGCTCTGAGCACTGTCTGACTATACGGTCCCCGGAGTCCACCATGTGCCTCGGGGTGGGGTGTGGGGTGCTCCTGGCGATTCCAGTCGTGAGGCGCCCTGGACTGGTTGAATGAAAGCCGGGAGTCCCACACCTCGGGGTGCTGGGTACTCTTGGTGATACCAGTCGGGTGTGCGACTGGTTGAAAGCTAAGGAGTCCACGCCCAGTGTCCAAGTGGCACAGACGGTCATCCATCCAACGTCGGCCAACTGCGAGAGTGGGTACGTACGGTCACCCTTCCAACGTTGCCGGAGAAGTCTGGCAGGAAGGGTACGTGCGGAATGGGAAGCGGCCCCGTCAGGCGTGATGACCCTGGCGCTCCCACACTGCGGTTTTCTTCCAGGGGGTGGTGGTTTCGTTAGACAAAAAAGATACTGTACAACGGTAGGGTTGACCGGGGGATCTGCTCATTATGTTCGGGGCGGATACCTCTGATCATCCCGGCGGGTGAGTAACGCCCAATTTTGCTCGGGTACTGACACGGCAGGGCAAGTAGATGCAGTCCGCATTCGGCCCCACCATTGGTCGACATAATGGTAGCCAAGTACAAACTTGGCGCGTTGATCTAGCGCATCCGGAATCTGCTCGGGCCTATCCCTGGACTGTCGGTTGTGGAGAGCGCCAGGAACCAGATCCAAGAGAACAGTGTCTGTCCCTCGTAAGTGTCTGACTATGCGTACAGATATAAATTCTCTGATCGGGCTCTTTTACGGTCTCTTGTCTCATAGTTAAGGTTAGAATGGCGAACAGTCCTGCTTGGAAAACCGTTGTGTATGTGTATCTTCACAAACCGTAGCTTTTTCGTACACCTCTCTTCCTTCCAGATAGATGCCTGCATCCGAAGCCTGTTAGATAAGAACTGTCCGTATAACATATTACGCATCATGGGCAAAACTGTATAGTAGTGGAAGCAAACTTTCTTTTCCACCACAGACTGTCTTGCGTACTTTTCGCTATGTGGCGGAAATAGAACCTCCTTCGTTTACCCAGACTTCAGAGTCTTGTGTCCTCAAATGGGCTGTCATTGTCTCCTATTTCCAAGCTAGAAACAGTATCTACAAGTCGTTCTCATCACACCCGTTATTCACAAACAGGCCTTTCTAAGCTTTTGGTCTATTGTGGATTTCATTAAGATATTTGACCTGTTAGACCTACCTACTCCAGCTTTTGGCCAAACACGATGGGTGGCCTGAACCAGTCCTATTTCCTACATTTGGTGAACAGGATTATCTCTTTTTTTGTTGGACATGCGTCAGAGAGCCATGCTTCACCGCACCATCTTTCTATTATTCAGAAGGCGTTCTACATATGGTTGCAGACGACTTCAATAAATTGCTGACAGACCATTCCATCGCCCTCTTATGCTTTTACCTCGAAATCTTGATTTCTGAGTATTTGTCTATAACATAGCATATTGAATGGTAAGAGAGGTAGCAAAGGGGGTGTGATGGGGGAGAATTATCGAAAAAAAATCAATTATCTGGGAAAACAACATTGTGGAGTTTTTTGAATTGGATATTCTTTTAGAGGAGGTCGAAATATATAGCTGTGGGTATATGAATTCATTTGTAGCCCCGTCAAAGGGGGTGTGATGGGGGAGAGTTGTCGAAAAAAAATCAATTTTCTGGGAAAACACAGCTATGTATTTCAACCTCCTCTGAAAGAATATCCAATCCAAAAAACTCTACAATATCGTTTTCCCAGAAAATTGATTTTTTTTCGACAACTCTCCCCCATCACACCCCCTTTGACGGGGCTACAAATGAATTCATATACTCATAGCTATGTATTTCAACTTCCTCTAGAAGAATATCCAACCCGAAAAACTCTACAATGTTGTTTTCCCAGAAAATTGATTATTTTTCGACAACTCTCCCCCATCACACCCCCTTTGACGGGGCTACAAATGAATTCATATACCCACAGCTATGTATTTCGACCTCCTCTAGAAGAATATCCAATCCAAAAAACTCTACAATGTCATTTTACCATGAAATTAATTTTTTTTTCGACAACTCTCCCCCACCACACCCCCTTTGACGGGGCTACAAATGAATTCATATAACCTCAGCTATGTATTTCAATCTCCTGAAAAAGAATATCCTATCTACAAAACTCTACAATGTCGTTTTACCAGAAAATTGATTTTTTTTTCGACAACTCTCCCCCACCACACCCCCTCCGACGGGTCTACAAATGAATTCGTATACCTACAAATATGTAATCTAGCTTCTTCAAAACAAATCTTTCATCAAAAATATTCTACAACGCCCTTTTAATACTAAATTTATTCATTTAAATAATATCACCCCATTTCACCATTTCTCATAGCATAAAAAATTACCCTTATACTCATATCCCAATGTAATCAACCTTCTTAATATGATGGAACCATTGAGAAATGTCTAATTCATCATTCAAGTAAGAAAAAAAAAATTTACCAACCGAGTTAACTTTTTCTCAGTATACATTTGTGGTTGTGGATAACTTCACATCCGTTGATTTATTGACATAATTTTCAAATTGTATTCCCATATAACTTTTTTATTGATGGACGCATTCCTACACAAGCCAATTGAAAATGTCGGGAATCCAGTGGCGTCGTAAAATCCTATTTGAAAAAATCGCTAGTGTGTTTTTTGAATTTTTGACCTTGAAAAAAATTCGAAGTTGTCCTTGAAATTTTTATTTTATTTCGACTGTATGTCACTCAACTAAAACTATTGATACTCTATCAACTAAATGAAAAACGGAAAATAAATAACAGTTTTAGAGAGGTGTCCGCTTTCAAATGGGTCACTCTGTACTAGTAATTACTTATTATTCAATGCCTGCCGTGGTTTTAGCCTCAACACTAGTTGTGTCTTGAAGGATATTTATCTCACCCTTGCAATTACTAGAGAACCTTTTGTTGAATATGTTGCAGTATAACCGTCTGTCGTTCTGAATCATAACTTTGAGAATTCTTCCGTGGAAGTCATTCCAACTACCATTATTTCGAATCAATTTTTAATGGAAATTATTTTGCGAGAATCCGAGGCAACTTGTTAATCGTTGGAGGTCTTCTTCTGTTCTCGTTACCGAGAGCCACTAATAATAATAATTAATATATATATTAATAATATCTCACCGCTCACTTCAACGAGTGATGCAAGTCGACAATTGAAGTAAAATTGTGTTGTGGAAACGGTTTGATCTATCAAAAATAGCACACGAATATTCTAAATTGTTGAAAAAGTCCATATCTCAAAGTGGAGTGGATAGTTTGTATGTAGGAATAAATCTCGAAGTCATCTCCACAAAATTTAATAAAATCTTTAAAACATAGTTTGGTTTCCCAAACAGGCGAAACATGTTTCGGGTTTAGAAAAACCCATCTTCAGTCGAAGGAAGAATCTACAATAAGTTGATTGTTTGAAAATTTGAAGTAAGATATAGATTGTCAAAGCTTAGTAGATTGTAGTTTTCTCCTGACCGTTCTAAATAATTTTAACTTTTAACCGATAGATGACACCAGACCTTCAGTCGATAATATTGAACTTTCACACAACCAATCAGATGTCTTTCCTAAGCGTCTGTCTAACAAATCCATAAAGATGTTTTTACTTGGTCCACTCTCCATTTTCTTGGTTTCTTCGCACAAGGAGTGGAAATTCCCTCCATAACAAAGTTTCATTACCGTTGCCAAATGTTAATTGGTCAACGAAAATAATTGCTTAATTCATCCACAATGTATCTCCAACTATTTTAATGTAAGTAGTCCCATACACCATTTTGTAAGCTTTGACAATCTATATTTTACTTCAAATTTTTTAAAAATCAACTTATTGTAGATTCTTCCTTCGACTGAAGATGGGTTTTTCTAAACCCGAAACATGTTTCGCCTGTTTGGGAAACCAAACTATGTTTTAAAGATTTTATTAAATTTTGTGGAGATGACTTCGAGATTTATTCCTACATAAAAACACGAATATTCTCTTGAATCAGGACATTCGGATAAAAATATCATGCCTCCATTTTCAGGTATATGTTATAATAATAATAATAGTATATCAATGCAGCAGCACGGGCAGCCGTTGAACTTGGTCTCGTTTTCGACTCTGAACAGGGTGACCCAAACTCTATCACCGAGTTGGAACCCGTTCAGCAAAACGCTCACATTCGAGCTGCAGATACTGAAGTACTCCTACAGATACATAAGGATAAGCCATAATGCAAGGGGTCTTCTTCAAGAACATCGATGACTTTGCTTTCCTCAGGTCAAGTGGGCGATGGATGGAGAGACTGAGGGATTTATAATGGCCTGCCAGGATGGTTTCTTCAACACCCTGGTCTACCGTAGTCGCGTGATGGGTATAGAGGTCCCGGACACTAGATGCAGAGCGTGTCGTGGGGCACCTGACATCATAATGCAGTTTCTGTCCGCGTGTCAAGCTTATGCGGTCTCAGCCTATATCCACAGACATAACGCGGTAATACTAGTGTTGTATTACCATCTATGACACTCGTTCGGTACACACAAGACACCGGTGTTGCCTTATGTTACAGGAGATATTGAGTCCGTTGTGGAGAATGAGAAGTGCCGAATCTATTAGAACTACTCATTCTCCACCCTCAGGTAAATACAAGCAAATAAGCCTGATGTTGTCCTCCTCGACCATCAGAGTAAGACGATTTTCGTCATGGAGTTTTCGGCTCCTAGTGAAACGAACATCGTCCGAAAAGAGGAGGAGAAACGGACTAAATATCGAGACTTACTTTTTGAACTCCGCAGGCTCTACCCAAACCATTCTGTTAAAATGGTGGTTCTGATTATAGGGGTCCTAGGTGGAATGATGGACACACTGCTCTCAAACTTAAAAATCATACCGGCTTGCCGTAATATGGCAGAAATCTTAGCCGGACGAATGCAGAGGGCCGTCATCCTTGGTTCACTGCGTCTGCTCAGGGCACATGATTCTCGGACCCAGTAATCGCTTACCCCACGGACGTGGGGTAAGCTCCGGAGACAGGGCCTGACTGGAATATCCTTTTAGGGAAAAAAAATAATAATGATAATAATAATAAAAATGTTTATTTTGTTTTATAATGTTTTATTTTTTGCATAAACCATCATAGTCGGACAATATTTGTCAAAGAGTTTTCGGCTCATGGCGAAACGAACATCGTCCGAAAAGAGGAGGAAAAACGGACTCAATATCGAGAGTTACTCTTTGAACTCCGCGGCCTCTACCCAAATAATTCTGTTAAAATGGTGGTTCTGAGGGGTCCTTGGTGGAATGATGCTCTCCAATGTGAAAATCATACCGGTTTGCCGTGATGCGGCAGGAATCTTAGCCCGAAGTATGCAGAAGGTCGTTATCCTTGGTTTACTCCGTCTATTCAGGGCACATGATTCTCGGACCCAGTAGTCGCTCACCCCACGGATGTGGGGAGTAACTACCTGGGTGAATGACACCTGCCACAAATTGGCTCGTCCCTATTTTCGAAGTTCTTCTGGATTTTTTTTTGTGTGATCGCTGCTCATCACTTGAACTGGAAGAGTGTCTTCTGTACGGTGAACATCGCCTGTTCGATATTTTCTCGTGCCTTGGCATCCTTCATCGCATTATTCACAATATTATTCACCACTTCTGATGTAGTGGTGTACCTGGGGTATATCCGAAATAACACACGTAGAGCACTTCTATGACACCACTTGTCTCTACTCAATCTCAAATAGTAATGAATAATCTATCGTATCCAACCTTATCCCTTATTATACAGGGTGTATCTTAAATGATGTCATTGATTTCAGAAGATGATTCCTTGTCACATTTTAAGAAAATAAATTCAAATAAACGTGTATCATAACTTGCTTCATTTCCGAGTAACGGAGATGAACTGCGACGCGACTGGAACTAAAATTGAAAATCTAATTTCTACTAATGAACACATGAAGTTCAATCAGAATCAGCGTAAAGAATTTTGAGTAATTCATGAAAAACTTATTTTTTATTAAATTTTTGACACCCCGTTACTCGGAAATGAACGCACGTTTATATAAACTTTTTTTCATAAATTGTGACAAGGAATCACCACCTGAAATTAATGACATCATTTAAGATACACCCTGTATAACTATATTAGTCAGTCTGATTCAGCTGCATTTCCTTAGGCGGGTGCTGCAATAGGTATCAGACCAGGAGAGCACAAGAAATTCACGTTTCGAACTTTAGTACGAATACTTTCAAAAAGTCACTTTAATGTGCTGAAAGCTTAATTCATAATAAACTGCCATTAGAAATCAGATCTGCTGAAACTTTCAATATTTTTAGAAATAAGATACATGTATTCGTCTCAGAGCGTAAATTGTGTGGTGTCCAATACTATATTTCAAAATGTCTGACTGCTTGTCTGTCTGTTGACCAAAAAAAATTTCTGTTTTTTACTTAATTAACTGTTATATATTTTGCGTATACAGTGTGGCCCATTTAAGATGGAAGCACCCTTCTAAAACTTTTTTCAACCTATTGGAATGATTTTTTTTTCGTTAGGTAGACATTCAAAAAGTCCACCAGAACACCAAATTTCATGAATAAATCCCCATTTCCAGGGCCAACTTATCTTGTTTTAAAATAAAAAAAATTACTAGTGATTGTTTTATAAAAAATCTGACTACACCACTGGATTCGCGACATTTTCAAATGGTTCATTTGTAATTACGTATACGGAAATGCGTCAATCAATAAAAAAGTTATGAGGGAATGAAATTTGGAAAATATGCCGTTTAATCAACCCACCAATTCAATTCCAGACCTTTTATCGAAATTCGGTATACACCACTGTATTCAGGAGGTCTCAATATATCACTGGTCAAAATTTCATCGAGGTCTGTTCATAAATAAAAAAATCATAAGATAATAAAATTTGAGAAATATGTAAGTAAATGGAATTTCAGGAAAATGTCATTTTATCTCATAATTTTTATTTATCAACAAATTTCAATGAAATTATAGTCAGTGATATTTCGAGACTCCCTTATTCCGGTTGTGTAGTCAAAGTTTTGATAAAAGTTGTGAAATTGAATTGGTGGGTTGATTAAACGGCGTATTAATCAAATTTCATTTCCTTATAACTTTTTTATTGATTGACAAATTTCAACGTAATCCACATTGAAAATGTGGCGAAGCCAGTGGTGTAGTCAGATTTTTTATAAATTTTTTTTTTTAATTTTTTAGAATTTTTACCTTGAAAAATAAGATAAGTTGGCTCTGGAAATGGAGATTTATTCATGAAATTTGGTGTCCTAGTGGACTTTTTGAGTGTCTACCTAACGAAAAAATAATCATTCTAATCGATTGAAAAATGTAAGTTTTAGAAGGGTGCTTCCAACTTAAATGGGTCACACTGTATATGTACACTCTTTTTTATATTTTGTGTTATAGTTTTACATTTTTAGTTTTTGAGCGAGGATTGGCGCAGTGGTAACGCCGGGGCTTCGTGATCGAAAGGTCGCGAGCTCGATCCCCAGGCAGGACAAGATTTTGTTCAGTTTCAGATATAAATCTGAGTGATTGAATCTTGTTGCGTTAATAATTAACAGTGCTGCTCCTAAGGTGGCGTATGGAGTTAGTAACAACGCCTACCCAGAACACATTATATCCATAGTAATAAGACCATCAGATCTGTTTGGATATAAATAAATAAAAAAAAAACTTGTGTTTCTTGTAAAAGTTTAATGGCAAATAAATATCTACGTATCTATTTCGAATACATCGTTTCGGATATACAATCTATGAAGTCTTTGACTTGAATTGATCCGAGATTTTTTATTCTTACATTGGAATTCCATACAGAAATTTGATATTTATATACATTCCTGTCTTATCAGGAATTATAAATATCTGATCGCGACATCAAGCTATAAATTGTTTTGGTTTAATATTTATTGCCCACTACACAAGTTAATTATTGTAATATTATCGAAATACTTATTGAATCATTAAACGTTAGATCATTACAAGGCCACTGAAAAGTTACTCCAACCATTCCATTACCAATCATCGGTGTTTCTCAGAACAAAACAGTGAATTTATCAGCCGAACAAATTTTCCTGCAAGTCAGTCATTTCTAATTTTACGATGAAACTAAAATCCAACTAGAATCAAATGAGTTGCTATACCTTCATCACGAAAATCCTTCATCGAAACAAAATCGACACGGAGGCGAACATAGTCGACAGCGAGATGCCGCCAAGCGAGACCGAAGTCGTGTCCTCCTTGAAGCGCCTCATGGAGGAGAAGAACCGCGAGTTGAAACTCAAGGAAGAAACCATCGTTCTTCTGGAGAAGGAACTGGAGCAGAAGGACGGACTCATCAGGCATCTTCAGAATGAAATCGATAAGTTCAGACAGGTGGTGCGGCCGATTACGCAGAAGATTATCACGAAGCAGATCGATTTGGGGGGCGAGTTCTGGTCGGGTTCGGGGGCGGAGAATGCGAGGGTGCAAGTTGTTGCGGAGCCCAGAATGAAGAGACAAGCCATCAGTGCCGAACCGTTGTGTAGGGAAGAGAAAGATTTGCACATAAAGAAGATACCCAAGAGCTTGTGGTGAGTATCATTTTACAGTTCTCTGTATCACCTTAAATCACTATAAGCTTTTCTTATGTGATTTGAGTTATCAAACGATAATACAGGGTGTTAATTAAGTACGTTGAAAGTTTTCAGGATGAAAAGTTCATATAAACATTTGTCCCAAACAGCCTGGTTTTCGAAATACAGGGTGATAAAAATACACTTTTTTCAAGATTTTTTGAAGTAGACCTCGACATTTTCGACAATAATCAGTTCAAATTAGGCAAGTACATTCCATTCAACAGTACGCAAGATACAAAATATTTAATATCTCAAATTATTCACAGGGTCCTCCTTCTTTCAAAGTAAAGCGGTTTGGAAATATCAAAATCTTTTTTTGACTTTGTCAAAGAAAAAGAGTCAAAGAAAGATCTTGTTATTTCCAAACCGCAATTCAAAACGTCAACATTTTTCAAAAAAAAAGTATTCTTGGTTAATTTGATCTCATTTTTTCAGATAGGCAAATTCAGTGTAGAATACGTTAGTGACAAAAAATAATTTACTTCAAGACAGCAGTCTTGTGAACGCAGTAACTTATGGGGCAAATTTAATTATTTGTCCTTCTACACTTGTACAGATTTCTTTGGATTCACATTTTTTTCATTTTCAGATTGTGGAAGGTTACAAACCCAAAAAATCATGTCAAGAATCGAATTTCCTCCACAAAATCAAACTTTAACTCAATATTCTTTTAACAAGTTTATATATGTATTTTTTATCATAATATATTATAGTTCCTTATGCTATTTAGTTTTAAGTTCAATATCATATATACCTACCGGGTGTCCCAAAGCTTTTTGACCAGCAGATACCTCAGTTATTCGCAAAAAAAAAATAAAAAAAATACGTGTCGTAAGGGACTATAAGCATACAGCAAAGTAAAATTCATCACCTGGTAAAAAAAACCGAGAAACCACCCCTAACTTTTGTTTTTCAAATTGCACCCCCATGCATGTTTTAGTTCAAATTGCATGCATGCAGAACTATGGCAAAAAATTATACAAATGGAATATTAACTTATAAGCTCATCTGCATTTTGAATAATACATTACACCATAGAAATTTTTCAAAATTTTGAAAAGCACTTGCCAAACATGCTTCAAGTCGCCGAATCAGCGCGCGAGTACAGGAAGCTCTAATCATTTCCGGAGTAACGGTTATATATTCAATATTAATTGATTGATTTTCGAAGACAACTTGTTTCACATATACCAATAGGAGAAAGTCTAGTGACGTGAGATCTGGAGAACGTACAGGCCATCGAACAGGTCAACTATTTGTTGTGTTTCAATTGGAATATCTTCTAGTAGTGCAAGAAATGTAGATATCGGTGGCCTGTCAAAGTGTCTTGTATTTGTATGTAAACCACACCACTTGTTCACACTCCACATTGCTTGGAAATTGGTTTCTCTTAACCAGTGAGGGTAGTCCTGTAACCAAAGCACAAAAAGTTTCAAAATGTTCTTCAACTTTCACTTTTTCTTATCTCTACATCTCGAAACAATTAATTCGGTGCATTTGATGGTACCCACTAATGAATTCAGTTTTCACGACTAACTATCTTCATAACTGCATATGGTTGATTGAGAAATCAAAGGGGCTGTGAATTGAACAACAAAAAACATGGGGGTGCAATTCGAAAATCAAAAGTTAGGGGTGGTTTCTCAGGGGTTGTTCACCAGGAGGTGGATTATTATTATTCTTATTATTATTATATCGAATGTATCGATATTCGTCTGGGACATCCTGTATGATGGACTAGTTAAACGCTACTTTCTTTTATCATTTTTCATCTTTCAAAAGATAAACAGGGAATTATACTTCGCACATGATATAATTATGCCCGACTAACTTATTGGTAGTTAATAAGATTTATTATTTTTGCTATGCAAATTAATACATATTTAATTACCGTTTACATCATCATAGCATGAAGTATGAAAGATTTGTATAAACCTGTTTCGCCTTCATATTGCTCCAACTGCGATCATTACCATTATTATTACAAATTCAGCTTGGAAGACGCCATCTAAATTTTATTGACATAACGTTCTTATCTTTTTATGCCGTCCCAGCTGTAACTGGCCGCATTTCGAATAAAAAATCGCAATAATTACTTAATAATGGCAATCTGTATTTATTACGGAATTATGTAAAGAAGTGGTAACGCGAAGTGTTGATGTCGAATATCGAATGCCTTCCACCGATCCACCATCGGATAAACGTTAATGACCGCCTTCAGGTGACGAATGGCGCGCTTTCATCTGATCCTTGTTATTACCGCCCGTTTCTGCTACTTCTTTTCCTTCATTCGAATTCCGCTGGTGGAGAAATAATTCGCGAAATTCGTTCCAGCTAGGTGACGCTAAAAATTAAGACGCGAAACAATATAATGGTGATCATCTGCTAAATTCCATAAGAGACCAAGTGTTTAATTTCAGTCTCATTCAAATTTGATTAAAGTACTCGAGATGTCGAAAGTTGGAATGAGTTTTTGTCAACGACGACATTGCCATGTCTCACACAACTCTTTGTTTTTTAATGGGAAATCATTTAAAGAAACTTTGTCTTTGGTACTATTGATAGTAAATTTAGCTGAGCGAATACGCTTAGTAATGAAACTTTTGACTTCTGCCGTCATTTCAAGTTGGCTTATTCTAAAACTATGAACACTAAAGAATATCACTAAACTCAAAGTATTGTCCAAAAATCGACTAATAATAATAATAATAAATAAAGAAAACAGTTGAAATAGATACATTACCGCTTATGGCAAGAAAGACCTGATCTACATGGTATCAGTTTAACCAAATAATTATAGATGTCGCACCCTTCGCGCAGACTGCGAATTGAATTTGGAGCAAAGAATCTCGTATGCGATGTGTTCTTCCAAAATTAGTTCTAGCGTATGAAAATTTTATAAATCTTGAAGGCAAGTATACTTTGAAAAAAGATTAAACTATTCATCTAATAATCTCTTGTTTTTGTTACCACGCTTATATTAACTCACTCTGTACATAATTCCGGTGACAATGCATTATGAAATTTTTGTTAGAGAAGAAAACAAAATGGTCGATATGACCCGATTCAATTCAAAATCTGGGAATTTTCGGGGTCAGAGATTATGATTATTTTGCCAAAATTGAAAAATTCAAGATGACGGCTCCATTACGGCGGAGGAGATTTGTAATTATGATCCAATTATATTCAAAATGAGTATCTGGAAGTTTTCGGGAGCGAAGATTTTGATTCTTTTGTCAAAATGGGAAAATTCAAGATGGCGGATCCAATATGGCGGACGCGTTTTGTAATATGATCCGATTCTATTCAAAATTGGTATCTGGGAGTCTTCGGGGGCAAGAATTTTGATTTTTTTGTCAAAATTGAAAAATTTAATGTGACGGCTCCAATATGGCGAACGAATTTTGTGTTAGGGTCCAATTTGATTCAAAATTGGTATATGGGGGCTTTCGGGGTCGGAGATTATGATTTTTTTGTTGAAATTGACAAATTCAGATATATACAGACATTAAAAAATGTGACATTGACTAAACTCGACTTTAAAAAAACTTGACATAGTGCTCTCGGATCGCACTCTAAAAGGTAAGGTCCAAAAATAGACTGCAAAAACTAACTTTTTACCTTCAATTGAAGTGTTAGTATGTTACAATGTTTCAACGTAGTTCGATGTGATGAAATGGCATTTGAAATCGATACAAGAAATGATAAGACAAGACTAAAAAGTAGGAAATAAAAAATAATAAATTTTTTTTCATAATCATCCAAAAATGAAGGGGTATTGAGTAAAAGCGTGGAGCGCCAGAAATAGTTATTTACCTAACAAGTGCGGAAAGCAGGCTGTTAAGGGCGGAAAAGACATTTTCCGTAAGAGTTCGGTACAATATTTTTCCTACGAGTGTTTTTGTCCACCTTATTTATGACAAAAAAAGGTTTTTAATAAACAAGCTTTTATAATAATAGATCATTTAGTTAGTCCTAAATATCCTCATTTTCAACAATACAAAAATCGTGCGGAATAGTGAAAATCGTACGGAAAAGTAAAAATTTTACGGAAAAGTACAACTTTCAAAACGAAAAATCGTGCGAAAGAGTTACTTTTCCGCACGCTCGTATGAAAAATACATTTCGCAATAATGGTTTGAACTACCACCAACTGCCTCATTATTATTTTGCGTAACTAAAGTCTGTATTGTGCATTTTATTTAGCGTAATCTTAACTGGAGGTTTTGTTCAAAATTATCTCTTAGATACAAGCCACATTTCTTTAATTTTAAACAATGTAATTTTAGAATATTTAGAATAGACATTTAGAACCACCGATATTAATATCTGAATACTATAGCTGTTTATATATTAACCGGAGAAAAATATAATCCTTTTCAATCAACATACAAATGGGTAATTAATTTCGATTTTGATGCCTTTCGAAATTTTTAAGTTGATGCGACCCCAGCGCCATCTGTAGAGTAATTGCAATGTTTCTTCTCTCAATAGCATAATATTACCCTTATCAAATAACGAGCAATGAATAATATTACTAAATAGAAACTTGACATTGACTGATGTCTTGGCAACTTCAAAACTGTGATAATGATGATTGAAACCTGAATTTGTATATTTATAAAATACAAAAAAAACTTCTTGGTCACAAATTAGATTTTCAATTACTTATTTGTCCAAATTCGAAATCTAAGTTTTCAATTTCTTATTATCGAGTACCCACTGTGTGAGACATACTTTTATAAGCTATTCTGAATTCCGACATTAATGAAGCCCTTAGTGCCATTCCAAATTATACGTAAAGCAAAATATGATTTACCGTTCAATACTGGTATTAAAACATCCAAATTCTATTGAAGCAGTAACCTTTCCATTCTAGGTATCTATACGTAGTTCTTGAACTTCAACTTTTAACAGTAGTGCAAAATTAAAACAATGAGAATGGGTATGAAAGTCACGACTAACGAACAGCAAACAGAACAAGAAATGGCGACGGATCATATCGATTATCGAGAGATAGCGCATCGCGTGCTCGTTCGGAATCTTTCGGCTTTTTTCGGAATTCGATTAATACTCTTCGTAGTGGTAAATCTTGACATCACAGGAAGTAATCTCATACGTGCTATCATTTTTGTAGTGGTAAATAAAAATATTGGATAAATTATATTGACCCTAACCTAATACCACTACAGGATAGATATTTGATAATAATCTGTTATTGAACATTTCAACTGATGAAGTAGTCAATAATAATTGAAATAATCATCAATTGAATGTGGTATGCAATAGATTTGTCGTGATATTGAGTACTCATAAAAGTAATATCACTAATATGTAATTTGTTCAATGAAACTCAATCGGCATTATCATTCATTTAGTGAAAAGAAAATCATTTTATTTTCTCAGTGTGGGTATCTATTGTTCTTGTGTTGACCAATAGCGTGTTGCGGTTACTTCAAGATACGTGTTTCTTGTTACTCTATATTCTACACTATTCTGTCTGTACATATGAGAACTAGACAGCTCGTAGGAAATATACAAAAATATTTATTCATCGTTAGAGTTAAACTACACAAGTTCTCATTCTCCACTTCTGATTGATTGATTGATTTATTGATCAAAAGAATATTTGAGAAAATGATTTGCATTCAAAAAAATCGCAACTTAAATCATTGTCATATAATGAATATATTGATGAATTGAAGTTATAATGATAAATCGTATGTAAATAATAATGCAAAACAGTTCATATGAATAATTGCTTTGAAGTTTTGGTATCGTATGCGATGACAAATGCATAATCATTTGTAGTTAATGTAAATATATGTCAGCCACAACAGCCGTCATTTATCTATTCGGCATTATCGTTATAGTTTAAGATATAAATAACGTACCACGTACGAATAATAATAGAATACAATACAGGTTTCATCATTTTCGAATACAAACTTGTCTCTTAAAAATTATTTATCATCTTCGTTACCATTTTCGTATGTAATTTGGGCGCTAAGAATATGGTTTTTAAGAATAAAAAGTGACAAAAATTAAAGAAAATACAAATGTTTCACCAATAATATTTTCAGCGTTTTTACTATAAAATAAATATTATCAAAAATCCAAACAATCGCAGCGGATGTATTCACAATGATAGTCTATACCTCTAAGGAACCATTGGACCTAATCCTCACTAGATTCAAGGTAGTTGTGGCTGTTTGGCCGTCAGAAACCAATTGACATCAATAATTAATGAAATTTCAAGTTTGCAAAACTTTTGGAATTTTTTCAACGGCTATACAGCAGAATTCAAGTTAAGTGCCATTTTGACAATATTGCGGACTTCGGAACTGAGATTTATTGCTTTATCGATGTATACCATTCACTTGACCAAAGTTTGAAAACTTTTGGAATTATTATGAATTGATTGTCTATTTCTACTTGCCTACATCAGTCTTTCATCCATAAGATTTACTTAATCCTTCTCAGAATAATCAGCAGTGTACAGAACAAAAGGGTCCAATTAGACAATTATCGCGAGTTTATTCCTCTTTGGGACCTATATTCATCATTGTATCTGTGTGTATCAATTGATTTTTTTTTCAGTTCTCGTGAGCTGATCAAATCCGCCATACTCGACAATGATTTTATGAAGAATTTGGAACTGACACAAATAAGAGAGATCGTTGATTGCATGTACCCAGAGGAATACAGAGCAGGAAGCATCATTATTCAAGAAGGAGATGTGGGCAGTACTGTTTATGTTTTAGAAGGTGAGTTATCTTAATTCAATACATGTTTCAACATTCAGAAAGTGGAATGACATAATCATTACAACCATAATCTGCTGCTAATGTTTACAACACCTATATGACAAATGTCTGCAACACTCGGAGAACGTATACCTCTGATGGCTGTATGCCTGTAGACCAGGACAACGCAGCATTGTCCATCTTAAAATATAGTGTTTATCATTTTCTATGAGTGTTTCATGTAAAGGAACTATCGACAAATTTGAATTAGAGTTAACAAAGGACCCTTGTTTAAAATTTGTTATCTGAATATTGTGGCATTGTCAATTTCAAATAAAATAACTGCATTTTTAATAAAAGAATACATTTTTCGTGAATACATATCTGGTGATTGAAAAATTTTGATTTTTCAGTAAATGTAATTTAATAGTGTTTTTGACAAAAAATGTAACCTTATTTTTATCTTATATTATTTGTAACCACAGCGTTTCACAGAATTAATCAACATTAATCAATTTCAACATTCCACAAGATACTGCTCCGAATTGGATTAAACAACTCTAATAGAAAAATTCCAAAACTGCCTGATATCGTTTGTCTTGTTTCTCATATATAGCTCAAAAGATTTTGTTCGGAGCATACGATAAAATGAAAAACAAATATTGAGCAATTATTATTTTGAGCAATCTAAATCTGCTTATGATATGTCCACTATTTTTTTATTTTTCATAAAATCTTACAGTAAAAAAACTTCACAATCGATATATATATAATTTTTTTATGCAGAATGACATAGTGACATTTGAAAGCAGAGCACCTCCATTAAATTTTTATTTATTATTCAATTTAGATGTGTTTTTTTCAATGGATAGAGAGCATCGCCAGTTTTAATCCAGTAAGTACCATAAAGATATAAAATTGAAAATTCCAAGGCTAAAAATACAAAACATAGGCAAACAATTTTTAGTAGGAAATCTGACTACGCCACGGGATTACATTACTTTCAAATGGGTGTTACCGAAATGCGATAAAAATATTGATTCCTTAAAGGAATATACCATAATTGAAATTTAAATTACGCATTCAGAATATTTCGGAATATATTCCTGTATGTCACATGTGTCAAGCATTGTAATTTACAAATATCCATTGGATCGATCTTTGTGGGAATTGTAAAGATTTTTAAGCAACAGTTAATCATATTATTATCAATCTTTGTTTCCTCTAAACCCACTGTAGGTATTTCAAGAATATCGTAGAGTAAATTCTCAGAAATACATAGACATATTTATACTAAATTAGTTTGTTTTCTGAGAATTTACTTTACGTTATTCTTGAAATAGAGTGTAAACTCAAGTTTCAGATTCATATTAAAAAAATTAGCAGACTTTTGAAACTTATTCTTTTATGTACGTAATTTCTGTTACACCGACTTGAAAGTGTCACAAATCTAGTGGCATAGTCAAATTTTAGTCTTATAAATTCCCGGCATGTATTATCATTTTTAACAAGGTCTATTATCATTAATTTGATCCTGGATTCACTGTTTTTTGGGTGTGCCTTACCTTAGTTACACCTCCTCCACACGGTATACGATTTGACTTTCGGTATTGGCTGTATTCAATTCCATATCTGCTTCGTATAGAAGTTCCCATTAAACCTCTTTATTTCTTGTACTATGCGCCATCTCCAGATAAATGAACGAAAGTATGCGCTCAACGAGTCGTTTTATCCGCCATCTCGAGGGAAGTAGACAAACCTTGTTACTTTAGTTCATTTTCCTGCAGTTCAATCTGTCTTCATGAGAGAATGTAATGTTGCTTGGTATGAGCAACCAACATTACGTTACTGTAAACTTGATTGCGTTCCTTCCTGCTACGTCTGCTACATAATTTCATTTGTCCTCCGTACTCTTAGCACTTTCCCTCTCGCTTCTATCATATTCATTAATTATTAGAATTGAACCAAAATTTATTCAAAATGAACTTATATCTCGTAGTTTGAGTAACTGCCCCAATGAAATGAAAATGTTGAAATAGTATTTCTAATACCAGTTGAACATTAGCGCAGGTAATTGAAGTGGACAGTGGACTGAAGATACTATTTGAGTAATACTTATCATGAAGAATATTGACTCGTTTGTTGTCAAATGAGATTGAGGAATCACTGAAGAAAAAAAATCTTGTAAATGTTCTCCATGAATTTCTCAGAGTGGTATTTTGTCTTTTTATTTTCTTCTTTGAACCTGGATCACACTGGTTTCCTAGTGTCTGTTAAGTCTTTTGAGAGTAGGTTATTGATGTTTTTGTATGGTTTATTCAGAATTATCAGTTTTGAGTGGTTATCTGAGAGAAATTGAAATGGATTTTTGCAACAGAACTAAAAGTGCTTACATTCAATTGAATACAGTGCCACCAAAGAAATATGAATGATATGATGAATCATCTAGAAATATAAGAAGCATGTATTTCGTTTATTCAAATATTAGTTACATCAACTTTTTTTAATAAATATGATACTGATCGGAGACTAAACTACTGCAACTTGTTGCTTCAGAATCATGATAAAGACCAGAATTTCGTGAAATGTATCCATTTCTCTGACGAGTCACGATTCACGAATGATTTTATGTTTGATAGACATAATATCAGAGATATTGGGCCAGGAAAATAATAATAATAACAAATCGTCTTTATTCATCACAGTGATGTTTTTCTACTTTACAACAAAAAATCAATAATAATGGGCAATCTGAAAACAATATCATAGAGAGTTTATGGAATCAACTGAAGTGAAATTTCCCGATAAAAAAACATAAAATGGATAATTTTATAATGTATGACAAGTCCCCACTATATGCAGTATCCGCCAAAATCTTGGAATCATATACTAGGAATCTTTTTTATTAATTTTAAGATGCAGTAAAACTCAAAGTAATCTCCACAATTTAATATAACAACCAGATGTTGTATTGGTAGAACTATCAAAAAATATTGATCAGTTCAATTGTATCGTAGTCGTACATGTTTCGAACATATATAGGTTCATCATCAGCTAAGTATAAATTCTACAATAAAAGAAGAACAGTGTAACTATCAGTAATGTAATACAGTATAATATTACTTACATGGAGAGAAAATTGTTGAATTGAAACTTTAATAAATTAAATTGGAAATGTGTCACCACATGTTCCCACTAGGGGTTATGTGAGCACAGAAAACATGTGTTTTATTGAAGAAAAATTAAAAATTAAATTATTAAAACATTTCAAAAAAGGAGGAGGCTTGAAACCTCTACCCCATTTTTGGAGCGGGAAACATTAATAAGGGAGGCTATGAGCCTTTATCCCTAAAACTTTTGTAATTATTGACAATTAACATCGAAATCAAATTGACTGAGCACATCAACGACTGAAGAGAGAATGACATTTATGACTGAGAAGAAGGAATCTGCTGTCAAGTCAACTAAATGATAAAATTGACATGGAACAATGACATGAGAACCAAACACACAGAACACAGACGGAGATGGATTTGTTTCGTCTCCGTCTTATTATTGTCGATAATTCCCATCAAGAATTGAGGCCAACTCATTAAGCAGTTGATGAAATCAGTAATTGGTAGACTGCATTCTATGACAGGAAATATCTTTTGATGGCAAACAACTTTTTTCAATATAATTTCTCAGTATTCTGCATAGTAATATTCACTCTATAGTGAAATTAGAATATCGGCCGATTCTCGCTTAGCCGTATGCCACCGATGCGCGTATTCAGTCTGACTGAATGCACCAACTTTCATGAAGAACTAAAATTTAGCCCCGTGCTACAGTATTTCCCACTCGTGTGAAAAATGTCACTTTTCGCACGAGTAATGTACACTATTTTTCCTATGGCCACATAATAATTTTACCTAATAATGTATGTATAATCAACATCTGATATTGGTACATAATATATCATAATTGAAGACGACATACCTAGTTTATTTTAAAAAGGTACCTTACCCTTACTATTATCAGGAACAAAAACTTTTTTTCTCCTTAAATATTAGGTCTTCATTGATTTTGTTGGTAGGATTTTTAGGGAGGATATTTTTGCTGCCTCCACGCACAATAGAGCACTGTCAGCTGACGTCACAACATGGTGGTGATCAGCTGATGGGAGGCAAACAAAAAATTTGAGTTTGAAAAGAATAGTAATTTATGTATCAAGTGAGTGAAGTGATACTTTTTTTTAGGAAATGTATTTCTACGAGTAAAAAAACACTTTACTCACGAGTTTCATACAGTATTTTTTCTACAACTGTCAAAAAATAACCAATTCATATTTTTTTGCAAATATGAAATGAATTTGGCATATTTTTATTGATTCATTAGTCGAACAAAGTTCGAAGAGTATACCGGAGAGTTGAGTTTCAACCAAATGAAACGAATAATTGAGTCGAAATTCCTTTCTCTTCACACTAGCGAATATTAAAATAACATATTCATCGAGGTCAATATTATTATTATTAATGTTGACTTGACTTTCGAATAACTAGTCTATCGAAGTAACTTTTCATTTTCTTAAATTTGTATTCAAAATAAATAAACAATCCTCGTGCAGCAACGAATACCTTTTTTTTTCTTTGAACTATGTCAAGGAAATCTCATATTTGCACTATCCACGATTTTCTACGTTCAATCTCCATCGCTTTTCATTTCTACTGAAATTAAATTTATAGTTATCAAGAATTCGTTATCTGGATATATGCCCAATTTCAAAAATTTCATTAATTATTGTTGTCAACTAGTTTCTGACGGCCAAACAGCCATAGCTACCTTGGATTACCTAGTGTAGATTAGGTCAATAGTTCCTTAGAGGTATATGCTATTATTTTGACAATATATTTCCTTGCTTAACAACCAATCAGTGGATTTCAAATTTTGAAATTCAGCCAATAGAATCAGAACTACAGTGAAAATATAGCTTGTCGCTGTATTTTCACGGTGATAAACCTGCTTAGTTGTTGTTTTACCATCTGTCAAGTGAAAATGATTTAAATTATAAACGTCAAATTTATGTGTTTTGACTAGTTATCTTTATTTATCAATATGAGCGATCGTTGGGGACAAATGTCCATTGGTATCACAGATGAGGCCGTGGAAAAGAGTATTCCGTTGAATACGGCTAGAAGTAAAGCATCAATTATCAGGTGACACGATTTTTCTTTATTTCAAATCGATATATTGTCGTCCTAAATACAATTCGTGGTATGATTAAAAATCTATAATTTTTTGGAATATCAATTCATTGGCAATCCCAATGCAAGAAAATACAACTCGTCCTGTGGACTCGTTGTATTTTCAGCTTTGGGATTGCAATTCATTAATATTCCAAAAAATTATCGGTAATAATCATACCACTTCTTATATTACCCCTGACAGTGAAACTACAGTGAAAATATAGCTTGTCGCTGTATTTTCACGGTGATAAACCTGCTTAGTTTTTGTTTTACCATCTGTCAAGTGAAAATGATTTAAATTATAAACGTCAAATTTATGTGTTTTGACTAGTTATCTTTATTTATCAATATGAGCGATCGTTGGGGACAAATGTCCATTGGTATCACAGATGAGGCCGTGGAAAAGAGTATTCCGTTGAATACGGCTAGAAGTAAAGCATCAATTACCAGGTGACACGATTTTTCTTTATTTCAAATCGATATATTGTCGTCCTAAATACAATTCGTGGTATGATTAAAAATCTATAATTTTTTGAAATATCAATTCATTGGCAATCCCAATGCAAGAAAATACAACTCGTCCTGTGGACTCGTTGTATTTTCAGCTTTGGGATTGCAATTCATTAATATTCCAAAAAATTATCGGTAATAATCATACCACTTATTATATTACCCCTGAATATATTCGCCGCGATAGTTTGGAATTTTGATAATACTTATTTAATAGTAAGAATGCTAAGAATATTATTGGTGAAACATTTGTATATCAGATATTTATAGGTTATTAGTTTCCAAAGAAAATGAGAACTGGCTTTATGACAGGATTTCATTATTATTCGGATCTGTCACTGTTGTTGCATGAAACTGTCCTATCACGAATTGTTCTTGCTTTGAGCAAGAACTGATGAGAACTGTTCTCGATGCGCATGCGCATTTGAGTGGCAATATTGGGGATTTGGTTTCTTGGATATTTTTATTCGTGGTTAAACAAAATTGTTAATTGAAGTTAGGTGACATTTGAATTTGATTTTCAGCTACCTACTTCAATGTAGTTTGTCTGAAATGTGCTATTTTACTAAATTCAAAACCGTTTATTAAAGTGGCACTTTACCTTGTAGTACTGTCCTTTTACTTATATTAATGATAGTAATGTCACTGTCGCGATAACACAGTTTGACAGGAAATAAAATAAACCGTGTCAGGTTACGGAAATTCTACACAGGTACAGTACAGTAGCCTTGTTTAATGATGACGAAAAGCTGTCTGCCTGCTGTTAAATGAAAACTCTTCGTGTTAAGATGTCTACGAAAGTTGGTCTCTCTAAAATAGCGTTCTGGTATCCGAGGCACTCTGAGATTATCTAGGATTTTTTGCTTCTACGCATCATGTCCTGCGTAGTTTTCAACCAGTTCTGGATCTTCGAACCAGAACAAACCTGATGAGAAGTGTTCACTTAAGCTTCATATTCGTTCACTTTTGTTGAACTGCGCATGCTCCTGTCGTCCCAGGATTTGTTATTTTCGAAACCAGAACAAACCTGACATGTTTCGAATAGTGAGCTGTGAGTGATGTCAGCCATCACAAACAGCACGTAGTCTACAGTTATTGGTCACCTGCACCATAAATCTCACTTTGAATCGATTTTCATTCTATAGCGACCCCATTTTTTCGACATTTGTACTCGCAAGCCGTTTTGAGTTTTGACGTAGTTGTGTAAGCATACAATATACACCCAGTCAAAGCGGATCAGAATGATGCAATTATTTGTTATTCATTACCATTACGCGGAACAATCGCAATAATTATGTGTTACTATTATAAAACAGATAAGCCTATTATTAAGTCACCAGTTACACAGCTATTTTCAATAAATTTTATTTCTCGGGGGTCGATTCAATTTAAAGTTCACTTGGAGTTATATAACTTTGTTCCTATATACAACTATAAACATTTTTGCATTAATTCCTCAATAAGTACAACGTATTTCCAATAACCTTGATCTTTTATTAGTAGTTAACACCTCTGTCTTGAAAGTGGAGTCGGTTTTATACTTTCACTTTCAAGCGTTTTAGTTCTATTTATATCGAGATTTGATTATATGACTCATCTTTCATTTTAGCAAGAACAGATTGATTGCCATCAATTACACCTACTGCTCAATAATCGTCAGGATAGTTTTCCGATATGAAACTACCTGGTGCCAACACAGTAATATGAATAATTATTTTTTCCGTATCATTTTCACCAATCGGAAATTCCAATTGAGTCACCTTGTATAATTTCGAATATACGTAGTTATACATAGAGTAAAGACTAATTCATGCAAATGCGAAATTCGCCAAAAAATACAATTTTTTTTCATTTAATCTCATGGAATTGAAATGAAAAAGAGATATTCTTCTTGCGAATTTCGCATTTGCATGAATAGTCCAACCAATATAACAAAAATAAAGCCTGTTTTGCAAATTAATTCTAATAGTAAGCGACTTGCGCCGTGACTTCGGGGATACTTTATAAATAACTAAAATCCAAATTGCAACTAAAAATTTGTTTTTGTGCAATTGTTTAAACAATGATTATTAAAAAAAGGGTCCTTTTTTTGTTTTTTTGTAAATATGCCAAAAGGTACTGGACGAATGGCTTTACTCATAAAAGACCGTTTGTAGAGAATGAAAAAACCTACAAAATGGTTTTTGTAAAATCCCGATACGACCATTTTTTGCCGAGAAAAGCCGGAAAAACTCTTGAAAAAAAGGCCTTTTTTCAAAAATTCGTATCTCCTTCAATTTTCAATATTAAGAAATAATTTTTCGGGAAATGGTAGCTAATATCATGTACGTTGAGCTCCCGAAAGGTGGAAATTGTCGCTTCAATAGTTTTCCTACAATCGGGTTTTAAAAAAATTACAGCCATATTTTGCATGATGCGTCATATTACGGGAAATGGTCCGATTTGAATTTTTAAAGCGGCATTTTGAAGTTGAGGTTAAAAACTACAATTTGTCTATCTCACATTTTCCCATAAGTTTGGAGAACATTGTTAAAAATGCTTCTGAACACAGCGCTTCGAGTGAAAATTCGTCGCCGAGTCGTGCTAAGGTAGTAGTGGAGGGGGCGCCGAGACGCGACGTCTTCGCTGTATAGAAAAAAGCGCCTTGTGCGCGCAACCGGTCTCTCACTTCTCCTCCGCTTTGCAGCTCCCATATATTTCAACATTTGTCAAAAATTACCTAAAAACGGAATAGTACCCATGAAGAAATGATCACTACTGCCATTTCTCAAATGTTGTACTTTCATATTATCGAATAAGTATATTGATTTTTTTTATTTCAAGGGCCAAAAAATTACTTACAAAATATTGCAAAATTTTTTTACATGTTTTTTCTAAATAAATTTCTTAATTTTGTTTTTATAGAATTGATTTTTATGACAACAGATTTCTAGCATGATTTCACGCCTTTGAAGAAAAAAATTAATTCCTACGATCACTAGGAGCCGAGATAATTTTTTAATTCCAAAAAATCTGGAAGGCGCAATACTAATAATTGCAGAAGAATATGCCGATTCACTTATAAGCAAAACGGCGGCAAATCTGAGTATAGAAAAAAACATAATTATAGTTGGAGAAGATGTTTATTTGATTGTACTTCTCACGCAATTGGTTCCCAGTACACAGAACATATTTTTTTTTTAAAAGGAAAAGCACGAGAAGTAAATCGCGCGTATTCCAACAGCAACTCTATATATATATATATATCCATACCTATCCACACCAATATGTAGCTTTTCTTCACGCTATATCAGACTGTGATACAGTATCTTCGATCTACTAACAGGGGAAGAACAAATTACTGAAAATTTTTCATTCGAATCCACCTTCATTTATTAAATATATTTTATGAAGTAACTGCTCTTCCTGAAGAAGTGAGTCATAATATGTGCAAAATTATTTCTTTATTGTATAATAATAAGAAAGAAGGAACTCTCAATGAACATCGTTGTGAGTGTTTTAAACGATGAACGTCAAAGGCATTTTTTCAATAAGCAAATTTTCCTTTTACTGAAGGAGCCGCCAAACATGCCTCCAGAGTTTATTTGCATTTGCAAAAATAGTTGGGCAACGACAAAAGGATCACTCAGTGGGGATGGAAAGTTACGAATAATGCATTAATGCCAGTTTATCCTGATGATCCATTGTTAAAAAAAATCTCATGCAGCTGTATCAATGGTTGCAAAACAAAAACCTGTGGCTGCAGAAAGCAATTTCTACAATGTTCGAATGTTTGCACACATTGTGAATGCGAAACTTTTGAGACGCCTACCATTGAAATAGATGAAGAATTGCCAAACTTCATGAATAGTCTGCTCACAGACATTATGGATGAAGAAGAAGAAAAAGAAGAAGAGCCAAATAATTCAGCGGACACCAATTAAAAAAAACGGAAATCTGTATCAATATAATATATGAATATTTTTTCTGTAATAATTTCATAAATGTTTTGTACACAATAGTTATTTCATCATTTTGTGAATATGATATTCGTGTTTTTCTCGACGAGCTACCCCAATTAGAGTAAGGTATTTTTGTACGTTGTCCAGAAGCCGAGATAATAATAATAATATATATAATAATAATACTCCCTCATAAACACTCGTAGAGTGTACCCAAAGGCATGGCTTGTGCGGGTAGAGGACGGCTATTATTATTATTAGCCGTGGCGCTCCGGGGCGACTTACTGATTTTTTTGTGGCGTATTCACTTTTCAGCTGCAGGAAAACCTACATCACCACTTCGGGTGGCCGGCGTGCACTCCAAGCTAGCACTAGCCGAGATTGGCATCTAGACAACACACAATACACTTGCTTTCAACAAGGACTGTGGTCGTCTATCGATTCCGATATTGGGTACTTGAGAAAAAATCCCTCGTACCTACATCGGGCTCGAACCGACTACCGCTATACTGAAGTTCTGAACGGCCTGCGCCTTAGACCGCCAGACCACCGACCACCACTGCAAATGAACTAGACTTATCCTAGTATTTTTTTATTGAAAATATAGGTATTCAATCCATGAAGGCGACTGCTGTACGATGATTATTATGCCTTCCAGAATTTTTTAAAATAAAAAAATTATCTCGACTCCTAGTGATACTCCTAGGAATACAATTTTGTTTTTGATTGCGTGAAATCATGCTGGGAATCTATTTTTATAAAAGTAATTTCTATAAAAACAAAAGAATTAATTTAGAAAAAACATTTTCAAAAATTTTAGTAATTTTTTGACACTTAAAATTAAAAAAAAATTAATATACTTATTTGATAATATGAAAGTACAACTCTTACAGAAAAAAATTAGCCCTGAATTGTTACTGTAGCATCATTCCCCGAACAAGAGTAGCCAAATTGAGAAAGCATTTTTTGAGAAAACTTCCATATAAGTATTTTGAAAAATAATCAATATTTATTAATTTTTCAAAAAAATAATTTTTGGCTTGCCATAGGCTACACATAACTGTAATTAACAAGATAACAAGTTTGAATATCTTACAGTTAACGAGTTATAGAAAACCCGATTTTTCACGGTTTTTCCGATATAACTCGAAAAGTATCAATGGTATCAAAATATTATAATCAATTCAATTGATAGATCTTTTAATACCTACAATTTTCTAATTTAATTTTTTTCTATTATAGAGCTGTAGTTTTTTAGTTATGACTTATAATCTCCCTAGTGCTTGAATTATTGCCGGAAATATTTCGAGTACATGAATTTTTTGAAAATTACCCGAGTCGCGCAGCGACGAGGGTGATTTTCTTAAAAAATTCATGTACGAGATAAATTTCCAGCAATTAATTCAAGCACGCGGGGGATTCGGTAAGAAAATTTCACACCAAAATTATATTAAATTAATGGTTAATTCAACTGACTTGTAGATTATTCTGAGAGAAAACAAGTTGTAACATCAGTGGGCCATGAATGGTTTTTGTTGATATAATGACGGTTACGCGTTGGTATTAGTGGCGGTGTTTGTATGTGAGAAAGGAAAATTCATTTTGCGACATTTTCAACCTAAAATTACATCGCACATCACGAAGAACTAAAATAGTTTTGACTGGTCCATGCGGATTGTTTATTGGGAAGTGATGTGGAAAGGAATTCTTGCAAATTTCAGACGAGTATTCACGAAAAGATAAGTTGAATAAAATTGTTTCAAATATTAAGTTCATCAAGTCAAGCATAGATAGATTTGATTGATATACATTTTTTACCGATGGACCTATTCGTCTTTGAAATGCAAGTTCTCAAAATTTTTTCAGACATTGACATAATTTTTTGGGTTTATCACCTTCCACAATCTGAAAATGAAAAAAATTTTTTAATCCAAAGAAATCTGTACAAGTGTAGAAGGGCAAATTAATTAATTTGCCCGATAAGTTACTGCGTTCACAAGACTGTTGTCTTGAAAGAAATTAATTTTTGTCAGTAACGTACCCTACACTGAATTTGCCTATCTGAAAAAATGAGATCGAATTAACAAAGAATACTTCTCTTTTTTTGAAAACTGTTGACGTTTCGGAGGCTGTATCTGCCTCCGTTATCAAAACTTCTTAGAAAGACGCTGAGAAAACTGAATTTGAATTGCGATTCAGTGTAGGGTACGTTACTGACAAAAATTAATTTCTTTCAAGACAACAGTCTTGTGAACGCAGTAACTTATCGGGCAAATTAATTAATTTGCCCTTCTACACTTGTACAGATTTCTTTGGATTAAAAATTTTTTTTCATTTTCAGATTGTGGAAGGTGATAAACCCAAAAAATTATGTCAAGAACTGGATTTCCTCCACAAAATCAAACTTTTAATCAATATTTTTCAGACATATTCGAAATATTTAGTGAATATATAATTATGAAATATTATCTCATTTCGTATGAAAAATAACATTCCATTTGTACATAAAAGCAAAATGTTAACTATCACATGTCAAATATTTGACAGGAAGATAAAAATTTCCGGAAATTTTTTGGGTTGCCATGGCAACTAAATAAAAACCAATTTTTTGATTGGCTGAAAAAGTAAGGTGTGTAATTTTCAACAAAAAACCGCTCTTCGCAACTTTGCCAGTTTTTCAGGTTATGTTCGGTAATAAATCACGATCGAGACGCATGAAATAGAAACTCATCCCGAATTTCAATTACTTGTCGGATATGAATTTTTGCAGGTACTTTTCCCTATTGCATTGACTAACAGGAATCTCACCGCTTTTTAACCCAAGTTGATAAAATTCCACCAGTATTGTGTCCAGGCGCGAGCCTCAAAACAGCGATTGATAAAAAATGTATTCTCAGAATGTTTTTTTTTGTTGTTTGGATGCCACTCTCACTTCTGCTGATGTTTATATGACCTGACCTGAGGGTTCGAATCGTTCATTTTCCCATTTCAATTCATCAGTCCCTTTCTTCTCGAAATAATATCTAATCACTTCGTCGAGTTTTGCTCCCAATTCCAACATCCTGTGGTTTCTCCTTCGGCAATCATCCGTCTCTCCAATCACCACAAATGATACCAACCCAAACGTACGAATTAGCCAAAATTTTAATCTCAGTCTTGCTCTCGCTAGGTCATAGTCTTCGTCAACACGCCTATGTCCGGCGCTATTCGAACTTTCCTGTCTACTCTTTTCTTTCCTGCAGCCAGCAGGAGTCCGTATAGTATTCTGTTGTGTTAGTCTCACTCGAACAGTCGAACATCGCGAGTGTCCGGGCGGCAACTGTTTCGCGCTCGGTTGACGTCTCGAAAAACCTCGTGCTTCTGAAATGTAGTTCCAACACTGAGAACAAATTAACGTATTATACTGATCATCTCGACAGTGACAAGTCGAAGACATTTCCAATTCCTGCGGATTCTCGGATTTTTACTATTTCTGTAAGTTTAGACAGTGTCCTGTTTAGCGTTAAGAGGCATAGCGGATTTGATTTCGTCGAATTGCTTTCGTTTTTCCATTCAAGGTAAACAGTCGTTTCGCTGAGAGAGCGCGCTTTTTTCTTTTTGTGTGTTAACAATACTCGGGTTTGGTTTTGCACGAACGTTGTTGTTGGGTCCGGAGAGTGCTGAAGGCGATGTCAGTCGTGTGCTTGACAGAATGTTGCACTGTTGCTTAATGCAATACACATATTCAGGAAGTTCAATAAACATTACTTCAAGTCTTTAGATAGTTATGGGTTTATATTACATGCAAATACCGTTACCATGCATGCCAAGGCTATACCGCATACTAAGACATAGTATCGAAACCTATGATGGATTACTGAATGCTTGAATTTTAAGAACACCAACTGTCATCAAATGTTAAAAAAGGAGGAACGTAGTGTAGTATATCGCTAGCGTGGGTACGACAACTATCTTTGGTTCTATTTCAAAACTTATACCAAAGTAAACAACCACTTCTAAGTTGCCTACACTATATAGGCAATAGTATCTATGATGTTAAAATTTGGCTATCACCAGACCAGAGGATAGTTTTTAACCCGCCATCATCTCGAAAGTATAGTTGTAGATTTGCAGGTTCGGCCACTCATGAAAAAATACGTGGGCCAGTTGGTCTTGGGCCGGTAAACAATGATCTGAGTTCTGAGGTCAGTCAGGGCCGGTTGCTGGTAATTTCCTGGGCCGGTAAAGTGCATCCCATCCGTCCCTGTCTGCATGGTTCCACAAACCATGCTTTATTTAAATGTGTCAAATATTTTCAAAATGAAAATAACTCAATTCGAAAAGAAATTCAACTATAATATAAATTCCTCCGAAAGAGTTTATACACGCTGTATTGGCAAATAATAGAAAATATTATAAAATTGTGAAATAATATGGTTAAGTAAAATGATCAATTAAAATGGTCCCCTCTCATAAAGAAAATGAAAGCTTGCTCTACTGTTATATTTATTTATTTATTTATTTATTTACAGAAAACAAACAGGTTTATAAGTTCTCTACTAACTTACAAACTAACTGTCTATACTTATGTGCAGTTTAACATAAAAATTGGCAAAGTAACAGTTATAATAGCGAGTAATATACAATGAAAAATAAATTCAATGAATAATGAAAGAGCACTACTCATAAGTCCAGTCAATATCTCTATTTAAAAGGTTTCTTAAGTTAAGGTTGCGCGTATTAACTCACTTTTGAATTTGTGGAGGCTCACCCCAAAAAATCCAGATGAAGATTGAACAGAGAATTCATTACATAGGGCTTGCATGTGATCTAATAACTTGTTACTTTTATTTGCATTAACTGAAAACAGTATTGGGCGCGGACGTAGGTAATTTAATGGGATGAAAAATTTAATTTCTGATAACAGATATGGACTGTCAATGAAATTATTCAATAGTTTGAAGATAAATAGGATTTTGTTGACCTTTCTTCTGTGCTCGAGACGACCTATCTCGAATTCTTCTCTTGTCGGTTGAAAAGATTCATAACCTGGGTTTACTCCGTTCTTACGGTAGTACAGATATTTTAGGAACTTGTTTTGTATCGTTTATAGTTTTTTTTTGAGTTTTGTTTATGCGGATCCCAAATGATTGATGCAAATTCAAGATGACTTCTTATCATAGCGTTGTACAGCACTTTAATTGAGTTGGTAGTTTTGAATCTGGTTGAGTTGCGTTTTATGAATCCAAGTAGTTTCAATGCTTTGTTACAGATTATGTCTATATGATTATTGAAATTAAAGTCACTAGTGAAGGTGACACCTAGATCTTTTGAACTATTAATGCGACTAATATATTCATCGTCCATTTTATAGATGTATTCGATCGTGTTCTGACGAGTGGAGTATGTCATGACACTGCATTTCTCTAAATTGAAATGCAACTTATTATCCTTCGACCATTTAATAATATTGTCAATGTCGAATTGTAAGTCGAGATAGTCATTGATATTTCTGATTGGTTTGAAAAGCTTAAAGTCGTCCGCGAATAATAAACTATCCGATGATACTTTCTCTGCTAAGTCGTTTATGAAAATTGTGAATAAGAGGGGACCCAGGTTTGAACCTTGCGGTACACCCGACCCCGCCTGAAAGCTCTTCGATTTGTAACCCATATAATTTACAAATTGTAATAAATATATAAATGTGTATTGAAGCCATCACTCACCACTATAAAGTTCCAATAGCTTTGTCTACTAGATCCGTCTCTAAATTGGAATCTTGATTCGTTATTTTATTTTTGTTAGTCCCATGTATACTTTTGAAACGCACTTCTATATTTTTTTTGTATAAACAGCCCAAATTTGTAAACAAACCACTAGATGTATTTATATTAAAATAAGAAATATGCCAAAGTTTATATCTAAACTATTATTTTAACTCATATTTAAATAAGACACGCCCTCAAACTTTGAAAATATCTATATCTATATTCTATTATATATTATATTCAGTGTATTCGATTTAATTCCAAGAGACTCCATAAAGCCTCCCTGACGAGTGGTAGACCACGAAACAGCTGTCGGTGGATGGTATCACCTTTATATATATATATATATATATATATATATATATATATATATATATAGCTAGCTATATTTATTATCAGTATTCTAGAACTAATAAAAATTGCATGAAAGTGAAAATTCCAGATTAATAATCAGATTTTTATTATTAATTTTATAGTCACATGACCCCGAGTTCTAACTGCTCATCGTCTTCCAATATCTACCAAAACGGTCAAAAAATTTAACATGCATAAGCAGTGTCGATCTTCATGTGCAAATTGCTACAAAGTCACAATAAAAAGACCATTCTTATTTTATAAGATTTTGGCCTGGCTGATAAACAAACTGTCGATATCAGGTTTCCATCTGGTGAAGAGTCTTTGGATCGGAAATGCTATTGAAGCGCAAAATAATTTCCCATTGAACAGATCAGAATATCCTAAGTAAGGACCAAAATTATACAGGGTACACCATCCATACATAACAGTGCCACTGTTACAGTTGTTCAGGTATAAGCGCCATACACACATGCCAATTTCAGCGCCAATTTGCAGTCATCCTAAATATTGCTTGCTGTGTAAATTGGCGTGTCTTTTCGCACGATTCAACTTATTAATACTTCGGCTATAACTATATTACTTCAGTGGCAGAGCCAGACCCGTCAGTTGATACAGATGGAATATATTAATTGCGTTATCGACTATCATAGCCGATGCGATTTTACTTGTACTAAGCTGAGTCGTGAATGAACTCTGAACGATGTCGAATCACTAACTAAACTAAAAATTACAGCAAACTGTACCGTTTGAAAAATCTTCAGTTTATTGCCGAGAATTCCCCCAAAAAATTTCCAAACATAACAGCTTAGTTATTGATTCTCATGGCAAAAATCCCAGAGAAATTTTAGGATGTTTATCATCATTATTTCATATTCAGAAATAATAAATTTTTTCCTTCCTTATTCCTCAAGTATGCACTATACAAAAAATAATTTTTTTGTCATATTCTATTTACAGTATCGAAAAGTTTTCATCTGGGGTATCGTGGTTTTAAGAGAGCGTGAAGAATAGCTTGCTATATGTTGAAAGAGCATTACGATTTCTCCTCTACTCGCTCGAGGAAGGGATATCAACTGAGCTGTTAATACGTCGGGCGAGGTGACAGGAGAAGCGCGCAGTAGTGCGTCTCTCTTATTTATGTGGTATTATCATATCATTGCGTTCCTTGTTGCTCGCGTAGATTTCTGTCTATACCCCAGATGAAAAGTTTTCGATACTGTATACCAAAATTCACAAAGACGATTTCGTGGTGTTGATTTCATTTAATCCTTCAATTGGAGCCTTTGCTGCATTGCCTCCTGAGTCACAACTGCATCCTTATAATGAGAACTAGATCTAAAAAATAGACGAACCATGTAAGAAAAAATCTTTCCCAATTTTCAATCAATTTTAAAAACGGTTTAGTGTGTTAGATTCGACTGTATTACTTGATCAGTGTGTCAAATCGAATATTAATTGTTATCGGTGGCGAATTTGTAAACAGCTCGAATTATCTTGAAATCATGACAGTGACTATGAACATTTTGTTCCATCGAGCTGGTAATGAATTAGTATATCATGCGTAGCGTTGATTCATATTCGGTAGTAATACCATAATTCCTTCAAAATATTCGGATTGTACACCAATAACTTGTTGCATAATTACAAAGAGTGTCAGTTCAACTATTCCTGCCTCTCGTAACTTGGATGAATCCTAGAAAAATTTCATTTTCTGTGAAGTCGAAAAAACAAAACAATTATTTTCTCGATGAGTATGCAATAAAACCTAGTGGTGTTACAGTTAACGAAAAGAAAAAAATCATATAGATAATAAGGATAGTTTTTCAGGAAAAAATACACTTCAGAAGAAAGATTGTTCAACTACTCCAAAACTCACTTGATCTGGCAAATTCCAACAATTATCAAAAATTACATAAAAACAAAATAGTGCCCATAAAAAATGCTCACAACTGCCATTTCTCAAATGGCAACGCATGTACCTTTCACTTTGTCTTGACGAAAAATTATAAATTATAAGTTCATTCATATGAACAGTTTTGCAGAATTCCTAAAGGAAACGAAGATACAGTCAAGTGATGAGTGTTTCTTAAATTGAACGTAGACGGCTTAGAACATGATTGAGAAAGCAAAACACAAAAGCCCATTTTATTTCAAAGAAGTCACAGTAAGTACTATTCATTTAATTAATGCTGCCTTTTTGTTTCGCTTTTTTTTTTCATTCATGATGAAACTTCTTGTATTTTCAATTTCTTTGGGAATCGTCTAAAACTTTTCACGCGAGTTATCTGATAATTATTCATTTTTTATCCTGACGAAGTGAAAAGAATATCTTGTCATTTGAGAAATTGCAGTTGTGGGCATTTCTTTATGGGTACTATTCCGTTTTTAGTAAATTTTTGATAATGGTTGGAATATATGGGAACTGCAATCACGTGAGAATCTCAGTTTTCAACTGTGTCGCACTTCGAAGCTTCCTCTGGTTACTTCTAATGTCGTTTGTCAGTTGTGATGGAATTACAGAAGGAAAATTTCGTGGAATATAGACAAAATTGTTTTTTAGTGTATCCTTAGTGATCACGAATTTCCACAAAATAAACAAGTCGTCAATCAAAGAAGAAGGAAAATTGACTCCATTTACATTCCGATTGGTTGAAAATCATACGAAAAAAATTATTGTCATTATAGTTACTAGAACAATAGGATTTCGATGATTTTTATAGTCTGAGAATGTAGTTTTCATCTCGCCTAATGTGTAGTAGATGATATTGAATGAAAATTCAAAATAATTTCTAATACCTTTCTGAAATTAAACTTGAACGCTGAATCATGCATCTTGGATGAAATCAACTTTATTTTCCCATGCTGTTTCAAGTGACAGCTTCTCCACTTATAGATAGTTGAATAAGATATTCAAAGCCCCAATCAGTGCCGGACACTTGACTACTAATTTCAGTTAGTTCAATATATTAAAAAATCGTACTCAGACGTGCCAAAAATTGCTATCTTTCAGATTCTTGTTCACCTTGCACTATTCGAGGTAATATCAAATTGAAAGGAATATAATTATAAAAATGCCATTGGTATTATTATGAAAGGAATCCACCTAGCTTTATCAAAGTAAAAGTTTCGCTAATTCAAGCACTCATAAATAAAATACACAACATATGTTTCGCGCATGATATGAGAGTGAAATTGACCCGCATTTCAGTAAATATCAGTGAATGCTTGGAAGGTGTGAAACTAACATGTGATTTCGGAATTTAATCAATGAGTTTTTGAAGTTGTCAATAACATTAACATTGATGATTTATCAATGTTTTCAGCCGTAACAATTTGTTATATGCTTTTATCCACAATCACCTTATAATTGAAGTTTTATCCACACTTATGAACCGTATAAAGTACCACTTTATCCACTAGTGGAATAATGAAATTACGTTATTCCACTAGTGGAATAATGAAAAATGCAATCTTGAATATCAATCACATTTTACTTATTTATTATTAATATTAACATTAACATTTATAGTAATAGACATTTCGTTCTTCGTTTTATCATAATTCACTTCGTTTCCATTAATAACAAGCTTGTAGTTGTCATTGGTTTCAGAACGCATAGTCGAAATTTTTGATAAATCTCTAGAATCAATGGATGCATCCTCTTGTAAGGAACGATTAGAACCAGGAGAACTTAGGATTTTTCTTGCTATATCAAGCTTATTAGATATAGAATCCTCGATATAACTTTCTGCTACAGCTGAGCTTTTCCACCCACCATGTCGTTTAATTGTTGTAAGATCAGCACCTTTATTAGCCAAGGTTGTTGAAGTGCGCCTTATACAATGGCCGCTAAAAACTTCTGCGTTTGCCCGATTCAAAAATGAAGCAACTCTTGAAGGAACTTTCGACAAAGTGTTGATTCCAACAGGTTGTGAAGTACACTTCTCATTAGCGTATCGTATCCAATCTGTCGTTGGATAACTTCTTCGGACGTAAGGACATATATTTTCTACACGTCTCCAAAGTATTGATAGAGAATCCTTCTTCTATAACTGTGAATTTTCGTGAAATGCCGGTCTTCGTATCTGGTATCGAAACAAGCAGATATGCGCCACTGTCTTGTACATCACTGATTTTCAAATTCGTCAATTCACAGCATCGACAGGCACCAGAAACTCCCATTATTAGTACTACCTAAATATTTCAAGGATTATTATCTAAACTGTTCAAAAAGTTACGAGATATTATTACCTTGATCATCAAATATTCTTTATCGCAAGCTCTCGTCAAAAATTCTTCCACGTGTGCTCTTTCCAATACTGCAGCTTTCTTCGCCTTGTATCCTCTCGACTCACTCTTCAGATAGGCAGTGCGTTTACTATATTTCCCAATGCCTATGTTTTTATAGACCTTTATAGCAGCCTTCAGCATCGAGTACTTCGACCACATGGATGAAATTGCATACTTCTTCTTCAAATTTAAAAAATACGATAGCATGACTTCCTCACTTATTGCCGTTACCCTCCGTTTTTCTTTCCATTCATTAAATTCGGAAAATACTTTTTCATAATGTTCCCTGGACTTGGCAGGCAATAATTGGCGTGTTGCTTCTTCAGCTTCCTCAAGGATTATATGTATTTTTCACCAACTTCACAAATTTTCACAAATGGAGTCGATAAACAATCAAAAATACATTGCAACCATTCAACACCTCCCAATATTTTTGTATGTTATTTCAATGATTTTTGAGGAGGTGACAGCCGCTGTTAGAGCAAAACGTCAAATCATTTTGTGATGAAAAATTTCCGCGATTCTGATTCTAAATGAATGTGATTGTGATTGTGAATAAAACGTTGTATTGCATGCGTGTTTTAGATACATTTTATTTGCGCAAGAATGTTTAAACGCGAAAGCTTCGCGCGTTTAAACATTCTTGCGCAAATTAAATGATATCTAAAACACTTATACAATAAATAACTATTATTTTGCTGACTACAGTCAACGAGTCAACTCAACATCTTGATCAAATGGTAGAAATATGGTGTCTGGTTCTTTGGAACATTCTTCGAAGAATTGTATACAAACGTTTCCAAGAATATTGATGCCTTCAGACAAATCAGAGAATTAATGGATCCAAATGCGTTCAGGAGTATATAGTTGCTTTGTTTTATACTTCTTGGATTATGGACTACTGTTATGGGTTAATTATCTTTTTTCAAAATACTCATGTTGCAGAAAAAGACTCTTGGTAGAGTGTCGGATAATACTACTAAGTACGTGGAGAAATCGGTCTAAGCGAAAAGTTGTAATTACTGGGGAGACAAGCCATGAGATGAAAGTTTGGCAAGGAATCCCTGGTGACAATCGCGAACAAATGCCTTGAAGATTTCTAATACATATGGCATATTGCTGAAGAAGTTGATGATCTGAACTTTGATGATGTGGTTTTTTCGGGGTTGCCTTCAACTGAAATAGCGAATGCGTTGTCACGAGTTTTGTTCAGATTATCATTTGAATTTATTTCATATGTTTTATATTTTGATGTTTACTTTTATAACGTGTGTGCTACTTTTTCGAAGAAATTTATGAATATCAACCCGATTTGCCTATACTTGGGTTGGGTTTCATTCTGAGTGAGCCTATATCAGGCTCTCCGCCGCGACCCACGGCGTATTGTGGCTGGGCTGGTATATAAGTACTTTTTGTCTATAAATATATAATTTTCCTTATGTACTTGCTCTATTTGTCTCTACTTGTCAGATTTGGCTCTAATTCTCAAATTTGTCTATACTTTCCCGATTTATCTGTAAGTAACTATTTTGCCTTGCCGATGCGGAGCATTTGGGATTTGAAGGATTGGTCAGGAATATCATTTTGCTTACTTTGGTGTTTTTTTTTGTTACAGAATTAACTGATACCTGTATTTTTGTTCATTATATTTATGCGAATAAATATCAATATTATTATATGATTCGAAATTCAGCATCGATGACCCCCTTAGCTAAAACCTTTCAACAGATACCATTCTAATAAATTAACTTATGAAAAATCACATCCCATTATCTTTTGTTCCAACGACACAATATCGTCCATAAAATGAAGAACAATGAAGTATTTTGCACCACGCATCAGTGGATAATTAGTCATTGTATGTTAGAAGTAAAAATCGACGATAGTTAAGGAATCGATTAACATTGAACATTAAGTATTTAATTGCATAAACATAAAATACATATCCTCCTCTTTTGATTGCCGACCCAATTTCTTTAATGATAGAGTTAATTGAAGAAATTGCAGAATACTCATATTATACAATTCATAAAAATATACTGTCAGCTAATGTAGGTTATGCAACAGATGAAATTCGGATTCCAGGTTATTTTCTTTCGCAAAGTTTATATTATAAGCACAGTTCTGTAATTTTGAATAATTTTCTAGTTATTTCAGAATCGTTCTGAATCTTTTATGACGCATTGAGTCAGAGTCACTTTTATCTAACTAATTTTTTTTATCTTCGTGTAATTTTTTTATTATATGATGGAATATCTCTGATAATTAGACACCGAATTCATTTAATATCTGGAGTATCTATAGATAATTAGGTGCGTCAGCTCCTGAAGATGCTTATTTTGTTAACGAAACACGCGTCGAGTGAAATTGACGTAACTTTGATGTTTGGGTTGTTTCTGTTTCTGGAATTGCCATAACACCAACGGTTCGAAACATTAATTTAATCGAAATACTTATATGGATCACAAAGTTATACCAAAATCATAATATTCCATTTAACAGTAATGCAGCAAATTGCATATGAAATGTTACATCGTGCAACAAAAACCATATTATTGGAGTATATATGCCGTAATGATGTAATGAAGCCTGCTCTTTTTACAGGAAAACCTATTAAATATCAAATTCTCGATTGTAATCCACAACTTCATTTGTTTTTCTAGAGAACTATCAGCGCAGCGCGGCGTATGCAACCACATTCTCTTTTTTTTTCGGTTACGTAATAAATCAAAACACTGCAATTTCACAACCGCAAATATGTGGTGAAGAACGAAAATGATTCAATGTAAAAACACCGAAATTTCATAGTTCATGGCATAAAAGGCAACAGTCCAGTATTCCAAATGGTGATCTGAAAATATTGATCGTGAATAAATTTATGATGGCCCTGTAGTTTCATCCACGGTTCTTAATCAATGCTACTACACTTCGTTTAATATCAACTGATATTTAACAACCTGTAACCAACATATGAATGGCTATCTTTCACAAAAAATTCGTCTTTTCTTCGTGAAACTCATCTCCAGAAACATTCTCAGATTCAGAGTGACGGGAACTATTATTTTCTTCGTCTGAATCATGCTCATCTTGGAGTTCCATGGAGGCTGGTAAAGACTCGGTGGAAATTCTTTTTTCGGAAACCGTCCGGGAAGTACCTACTTCCCGGATTTTTCTTTGAGAAAGTATCACTTCCCGGACTAGTCCGTATAAATAAGAATTAGAATGTTTCTGTTAGTACCTATCTTCTGTTCGCATTTCGATATTCAATACAAATAAGAATTAAAATGTTCGAAATTTTCTTCTACAAAGAAATATAAAAAATAAATGTGTCTTGATTTGTTATTCTACACGGTCACCGAAAAAATTGTGAACGGAACACGTCCGAAAACAGTTTTTTTGGACTCGCAGACTTCCAGGACTCACTACGCTCGTCCTAGAATCTTGTCCACTCGTCCAAAAAAAACAGTGTTTTCCGGGCTTGTTATGTAAATTACTATTTTATTTACCTTGAAATATTTGTCGTCCTATTTATTATTTATTACGTTGCTACCATCACCTCGTTCGTTCGTGTTGGTTCGAACACGAACTTTCACGAAATGTCAATTAACAATGACAGATACTCATTTATAATTTTTTTTGTCATATTAGTTTTAATCCAGTTTTGGGAAAAATATTTTTTTTAATCTCGTATGCGAAATACTTTTGCGTTCGAGAATGGAAATTATTTGGCATTCTAGATACAAAAATATCTATTGTAGTGCCAATTAAAGTGACACCCAGTCTCAAATACAGGTGCTTTTTTTGATTGCCAATACTGAAGTTTCAATAATGATTATTGAAGTTTTTTCTCAGTGTACTTTCCGAGCGAACTGACATGTTTATTTACTTTAGATTTCTGACGTGTAATACAATTTCCAACCCAATCTGTTACTGCAGGAATTTTACAATATTTGAATTGAAATTGCTTTCGGGGTCACCATTTTCAGTTTTATTATTACATATCTAGTTTCCAAACAATGGTTTATAAAAAAAATTGTTAATTTTAACGAAACTCATATACCGGGTGTTATTGGTTACATAAAACCAAAACCCTTATAATTATAAGCCAGCAAACATACCTATCGCATTTGAAATATGGCCATAATATGAAGTTGCAATTTTGATCCACGTATGGATCATTGATGAAATAAATGTACTAACCAACGGAAAATGCTTTGGCACGAAATCGTTGTAATATAATGTAATATAAAAAAAATAGTTTATTCAGTTTTAGGGTATTTACTGGCCCTTGCCTTTGTGGGGAACTATTTTCTTCTGCAAGTATTCGGGAAATTCTCATTTTCAATCCACTACTTAGGGATATCATGATACCATCAGCGGTTTTAGGGACGACTCAAGCATATCAGAAAACATTTCATAATCCATCAATATAATCTCACCCATTCAAGACCGAGACTAATCTTTTGTTCAATATATAAAATATTGAACAGTTCGAGGGGGAAACAACTAGTCATTTTTCGTACACCTAATGAATGATAACTTGTAATGAAAGATAATGAAAAAAGTTTCAGGGGCCAGGTTATTCTCTGAAAAATTATTGAAGAGGCATGATATACGATTTGACTATTTCGATTAGCGTAAATTATTCATGTAAATCTATCTAATGCTCGAGACAAAATGAAGTAATGAAAATATTATTATGTACACCAAATGAACGAGTTGTTTTCCCCTCTGAACAGTTGTTACACTATCATTAGAAAAGCATATCACACGCTATCATTAAATCTCTGGTGCTTCATTCTAGTTTGTCGTTTGATTCATTTGTTCCTTTTGTCGTCTAAGTAGGTTATGACGAAGCACTCGGCTCAATGTGCAAACGTTTATAACTTCATGCGAGATCAAGTTCTTGGCATGTATATATATGAGTTTAATCGACACGATTAATTGAACAAAAGATGCGTATTGATACATAAGGGGACGTGGTAAACGTCGTTAAATAGGATACAAGTCATAGGTAAGGAATTTTCTCGAGAATTTTGAATGCATAATTCGAAGGGAGGCAGACGCTATTGTTGTTCCCTTTTCAATAGTTATTTATGGGTCTGGAATTCGGAAGAGAACGCCCTAAAGTATTCTGGTAAACATTCAGAACGCTCCTCAGAAGCTTTCAGAACCCTTTTCGATATAGGTATTTAGAAAATAAAATTTTCTATTGTTGACTTCTGTGTTTCCATAGTGATATTGAATAAGAAAAACTGATAAATGATAATTTTTAAGTTGAGATTTCATCTTGATCAAAAGTATACGTCTACAATAATCATGTTGTACTCATTCATTGTTTCAAAACTCGACACCAGTGCCCCTTATGTTGATTTCCCATCAGGTTTGTCTCTCACAGAGCCAGTTTTTTTGGGTCCCGCAAGAGTTGTTCCTCTTCTGGAGACCCCACACAATGCGCCGAGATAATTTCTGAGATCGTAATGCTAGAGATGCAAACATATAAGTACCACGTCAAGAAGAACATCATCTGATGAACCCTGGTTCAACAGAAACTGCACAAGAGCTGTCGCCTTCAAGTAGGCATACCGTCGATGGTTGAAAAATCCAGGCTCTGAGATACCAGATCGGAATATGTTGAAGCAAGAAACGTCTGCAAGGAGACAATCGAATCCTCGAAAGAGGCTTACATCGCCAAGATACGATCAAAGCTCGCTGAGTGTCCTAAAGGATCGCGCTGTTTTTGGTCATTTAACAAACCCTTGTGAAAAATTGTCATTCCCTAACGAATGCAGATGAAACACCAGCAACGAACAAAATAGCCAATATCTTTGCTAGCACGTTTGCTGCAAAATCATTAGGAAAACAACCCCAGAACATCGTTCCCATTGACAGTCCTATGCCTGAAATTATCTTCCGCCAACGAACCATCAGACATATTTTGCTGACTCTAAACACCAACAGAGCTAGTGGATCTGACGGAGTTTCTCCGATCGTTCCCAAGATATATATTTTCCTCTAACTAGAAAATTGCACCAGTTTCTAAAAAAGGGAAAGAGATCCTACCCAGCAACTTCAGACATATCGCACTATCGGTGTTCTAGAAGTTCATGGAAAAAGCCATCAACATCGTGCTCATGAAGTATCTAGAACGCTCACGAATTATCAATGATCGACAATATGGTTTCCCGCACATATCAACTGGTGACGTGCTTGCTTATGCCTCACGTATTTTGCAGCAATCTTTCGAAATATATGGCCGTTGCACTAGATATCTCCAAGGCATTTGATTGCCTTTGGCATTAGAATTTTGTTGTTTTTAAAAAATGGATACATAACAAAATAATACGCAGTTCCTCCATTAATACCGGTTTCTTTCTGAGAGAAAATTCTCCTAATACATTTTCAGTCATACTAGAAGTTATACCTGAATGGTTTTCGTAATAATTCTTTCCAAATGTTCTAAGTTCGTTATCGGGCCCCTGTTGGTATACCTTATGTTTCAAGTAACCCCACCAAATAATCTAACGGGTTGTAATCAGGCGACCTAGCTGGCCAAAACATTTGATATTATATACGAATCAATTTTCCATTAAACGAATTTTTCATCAAATGAAATTTCCAGGTAACGCCTTATTTCCAAAGTACTGTTCTACGTTGCGCGTCCTGCTGTACCTTTGTCGTTCATATATTGGTAGGATTTTTTTATTCTTATGAATGTTACACCCAACATTTTTGCATTTTTCGACAATTCTTATTACTGTTGTGTTTATTTTTTTCTGGATATCTGTTATCAATTAATTCAGCTGCTCCCTATACGTTTTATACTTTTCACCCACAGTTAGAACTTCTCTATTTAAAAAAAATAGTACTTACAAATAATATTTGACGTTTAATGCATTAATGTTTGAATTGATACGCTTTTACCATTGATGTAGGGTAGTTAATTGGAAAATGTACAATATTATCGTTTTGAACAATATACGTAGACTTGACTATATGTTTGAACGTAGTTTATAGTTCTAAATAAATTTTCTTCACAACGATTCTTGATATTGTAAAAATAGACGTACATAGTGATATTTTCTGATATTGTACACCGTATACTATATACGGAAATTTTGACCATGCAGAACTTTTTATGAACAAACAGTTTTTTTCCTAGAACTTACAAAAAAATATATATATTATTTTTATGGTAGATACATTTCCATCGACCGTTCATTTATGATGTATTTTAACGCACTCAAAATCGTTGATTATTGACCCCTGTTAATAAATGATTTTCTAGTGATTAACGATTTTATTATATACAACCCAACATACATTGCTCTAATACATTTTATATTGATTAGTACTAAATTTCAGAAAATCTTCAATACACCAGTTGTCACTTGAAATCTTAGAAAGTCACTAGGCGTAATGGTAACGTTGGCTTGACACCCGAGAGAGGTGACACTGAGGTCGACAGTTCAAAACCCACATGAGAGCTATTTTTTTCCTCCAAGGAAAATTAAACTAATATTTGATTAAAGAATATAAATAGGAAATAGTGATTGTTTTTTATCGTATCATTAAATAAATAAACATTGAAAATAAGATATCTCTATTTTTGAAAACTACGGTCGACGGAAAAGTTTTGTAACAAACTCGTGAATTAATATGGCGATTAACAATCTCGAACATTAACTCGCTCGCTCCGCTTACACGTTAAATTATCTCGATTGATAATCGGCCTTATTAAAACACGTGTTCTTTAAATAACCATTTTGAATCAAACCAGCTCTTCTTCTTTGTTTAACACAACAATCAAAGAACTATTAATACGTAACTAACGAGTCAAATTCAAAACAAAATGCAGTTCCAACGATTATACTACCTAGGGTCGGTCTTGAAATGTGGCTTCGAAATGAGCGCATAAAGACCCGGAAGACTATTCTGTGTATTTATTTAATGTGTTAAATTTTCAACAGACGTTTCCAGACGTGATGCATGTTTCGTTCAAATAAAAATAACGCACGACTGACGAATTTTGCTTTTCATTGGTCGATGACCTCTTCTGTGAAAAGTTGTAATTGAATCTTGACGTTTGCAGCTGTTTAGTTTTTCGTATGAATATAAAATAGATTTTTGAGTGAATGGTCACTGCCTGTTGATTGAAGGACACCAGTCTGTCTACGATGATTGTAAAAATTTTGTGGAGAGCGATAACTGAAATCCCAATTGGATTTTATGTCTTGTGATTTTATGAGTCGATGAAAGATATTTTAACTATACTCGTACACAACAAATACATACAGTATCGAAAACTTTTCATCTGTGGTACAGACAGAAATCTACGCAAGCAACAACAACGTAATGATATGATAATACCACGTAAATAAGAGAGACGCACTACTGCGCGCCTCTCCTGATGCCTCTTCCAACGAATGAACAACTCACGTCGATATCCCTTCCTCGAGAGAGTAGAGAAGACATTGTAATGTTCTCTCAACATATAGGAAGGTTTTCTTTACGCTCTCATAAAACCACCATAACCCAGATGAAAACTGTCCGATACTGTATATTGATATCAAATCTATAACACTTTAATTATCAGTAGATATGATTCAATGTTCAGACGACCAACGCCTACGAATAATCGATGCTCTCCGAGTATCTGTCTATGCATCAACATCTATCTAGCGGACTAAGAACTAGCCTCATCTGAAAAATAACCAATATCAGTATTTTTTAAGCTATTTTCTTGCTGTGATTGAGCCTGATACAATTACAAAGTCTCAACAGTCACAATATCTATCTACAAAGTAGGCTATTCGCGAAATGCGTTCCCGCTAGGTGGCGCTAAAAATTTAGTCGGGAAACAATACAATGGTGATCAGCTGCTAAATTCCATAAGAGACCATAGTGTTTGATTTCAGTCTGATTCAAATTTGAATGAAGAACTCGAAATGTCGAAAGTTGAAATGAGTTTATTTATAACGACATTGCCATGTCTCACATAACTCTTTGTTTTTTAATGGAAAATAATGTAAAGAAACTTTTGTCTTTGGTACTATTATTAGTACATTAAGCATTGCAGCATTGAACAAATACACTTAGTTATGAAACTTTTGAGTTCTGCCGTCATTTCAAGTTGACTTATTCTAAAACTATGAACACTAAAAATATCACTCAATGTATTGTCCAATAATCGATTAATAATGAGAAAACAGTTGAAATACATACCGCTTATGGCAAAAAAAACCTTATGTACATTGTATCAGTTCAACCAAATAATTATAGATGTCGCACCCTTCGCGCAGACTGCGAATAAGATGGATTGGTCTTACAATTGACTTCGTGAAGCTCCTCTAGATCGAACTATTCCATTTGGTAAGTTCAAAATGACAACTTAGTAGAATCAAATGCGAACAAAACATTATCATTCATTTCATCCAGAAAGGCCCATTTCGCAGTTGCCTGCGTCATTATCTCAGTATCCATCACAATGAATCACTCCGGTTCAATACTCATCAACTCCCTTTCATTGAAGAACATGAGAGGGTCATATTGTTCCCATAATAGTGTGGAGTGCATTCCCTAAACTCACACTGAAAACTTTTAGATTTTGTTGAAAAAAATACCCATTCGTCTCGTCGCTTCTCTGGAACACTACAGAAAGGTTGGCTACCTGTCTCTGTTAAGATATTATCATGGCCAATTCTTTTTGAAATATTGTCAGTTGTTCCATCGTTAGCGGTTCCATCAAAATTGACCCGTCAGTCTAAGTGTTTACATCCCTTTTTCCAGTGTGTACCTCATGAAAATAGAGCTTTGCACTTGGTAGAGATGCTGTGTTTGTAGCCATAATTCGGAGCCCTGCAATGGACTAAGAGAACCCTATCCTTAGATGCAGGGCCTATCGCAAGCGTCGCAAGGCTTGAGACCAGTAGGGACCCGTCAGAATGTCCAATGGATCATATTCCCATTCTGGAAAATATTTAATCTGTTGTGAACATAAAGATATTTGGAATCAATTGACATTACTTTTTTGTAACACTGTCATTAAAAATGACGTTTTTAATTCATTGACATATGAACTAAAAACTGACGTTTTCACAAAATTACTTTTTTGTACAACTGACATTAAAAATGACGTTTTTAATTCATTGACACATGAACTAAAAACTGACGTTTTCACAAAATCACTTTTAACACTAGTGTTAAAAGTAAAATGACAGATGAGATGATGGATACTCAGTAATATAGATCTCTCTAATAGAAACACTTCAATCAGATATTATAATCAAAACACCTACTCAAGAGGAATCGTTTATAAAAGTTCACACATGTATTTGGTCGTTTGCGCAATTGATAATACTAATTCCTTTTGAAGTTACAAACGAAGTAGTATTTAGTCCAACTGTAGAATGTCCTTCATCACTGACAAATAATGACATTCATAAATAAAGTGCGTTGGGGTTTATTATATTTGAAGTATCTGTCAGTCAGCCTTGTAATCCAAAGATCGTGTGTTCGAATCCTTATGGATCTTATTTTTTTTTTGTTTTTTTCTTACTAGCAGTAACTGTTGAACAAAAAATTTTGTATGATACATTTGTTAAAAGTGATTTTATTTTGCTCGTGGGGTTGCTCCACTCGCTAACGCTCGTTTCGCAATATTCCCCACTCACAAAATAAAATGCCACTTTTAACACTTGTATCATAAATAACTATTAAAACTAATGTTAAAAATACTTTTAACACTAGTGTTAAGAGTAAAATGGATACTCAGTTATATAGATCTATCTAACTGAAACACTTCGCACAAGTTTCGACTTTTGAGGGCTGCCGTTCGTAAGGAGGCGACAGCTGGTTAACGGAAAAAACAATTTTTTTTTTAGATATTATAATCAGAACACCTACTCAAGAGGAATCATTTATAAAAGTTCACACATGTATTCGGCCGTTAGTGCAATTGGTAATACTAATTCCTTTTGAAGTTACAAACGAAGTAGTATTCAGTCCAACTTTAGAAGGTCCTTCATCACTGACAAATAATGATATTCATAAATAAAGTGCGTTGGGGTTTATTATAGTTGGAGCCTCTGCCTGTCTGCCTTGTGATCCAAAGATCGTGTGTTCGAATCCTTATAGATCGCCCTTTTTTTTGTTTTTTTTTCTTACTAGCAGTAACTGTTGTACAAAAAAACTTGTATGATACATTTGTTAAAAGTGATTTTATTCTGCTCGTGGGGTTGCTACACTCGCTAACGCTCGTTTCGCAATATTCCCTACTCACAAAATAAAATGCCACTTTTAACACTTGTATCATAAATAACTATTTTATATTACATGCTCAGATTTTTATAATGGAGTTTTCGTCATGATTGCGTTCGAAATATCGGTGGCGTCCTCCGATATTATCGAAACTCAGCGTTCAACTGACATTTCACTTCTGGAAAATCTATCCTTTACTTACGCGCTTGTCTTCTTACAATTCATCCTTCTCGGTTCCACCACCTTTACTCTATCATTGCTATACATTTTCAAATGTCTAAAGAGGCGTCATCTGTAAATTGTTCGCCTTACAGCAGAAATCTCGACCGGAAGAATGAAAAAGTTTTTCGTCTTCCAATACCTCCTTATTCTTGGACCTATTGACCACAGATCCTACAGATGTGGAAAGTGATATTTGGGTTCTTTGTACCAAGGCGCCCTACGCAAGTATTGGGAAAAAAGTTGGATTTAGAAAAGATACAGTCGTTGCGAATACTGATGAATACAGTGTATCAAAACATAGTGGGAAACATTAGGGACTTTCGTGCTACAAACCTCTACACCGCGACCTTTTCAGATCTATTGTGTTTGTAACTTGTTTGATTGATGATCTATTTATTTTGTGGAAATTCATGATGAAATAAGAAAAGGAAGAAAAAATATAACTTTTGTCCAGTTTCCACTAACACTTTTACTACTCTGTTACGACCGGTTTCGGCTGTTACACCATTTTCAAGTAACATCTAATCTCATGTTACTTGAAAATGGTGTAACAGCCGAAACCGGTCGTAATTTTCAAGTAACATCTCATCTCATGTTACTTGAAAATGGTGTAACAGCCGAAACCGGTCGTAATAGAGTAGTGTTAGTTAGTGTTAGTGGAAACTGGACAAAAGTTATATTTTTTCTTCCTTTTCTTATTTATTGTGTTTGTCCTCGAGATCATTTAGAGTTCTGTGTCCTCCTCTTTGAACTCCCATGAATCTGGGAGCTCTTGGTTTTTCTTCTCACAGCGTTAGAAACCTTTACCTTGACAAGCCCTCGCAGTGGTATAGTATGTGTACTGATGTTTCCTCTTCTTCCTGACAGAACCTGCATAGCATTTCTTCTGCCAGGCCTATTGTACTCATATGTTTGTTGAGCCTACAGTGCCCTGTGAGAAGTCCTACTACTATTCTAGTAGTGTTCCTCTTCTGGTTTAGTAGATAGTCTGTGAATGTTGGCTGCGGTTGTTTGATAAACTCTTTGGCCTGTCTCATCCCTGGTGCATTGTTCCACCATTCTTGAGGCTTCTGTTGAATCCATGATTTGGTGTTTGTTTTTAGTACAACTTTTGCTATACCGCAATACGGTTCTGGGCCATTCAGTATAGCGGTAGTCGGTTCGAGCCCGATGTAGGTACGAGAGATTTTTTCTCAAGTACCCAATATCGGAATCGATAGACGACCACAGTCTTTGTTGAAAGCAAGTGTATTGTATTGTCTAGATGCCAATCTCGGCTAGTGCTAGCTTGGAGTGCATGCCGGCCACCCGAGGTGGTGCTGTAGGTTTTCCGGGTTTTCCTGCAACTGAAAAGTGAATACGCCACCAAAAATCAGTAAGTCGCCCCGGAGCCCCACGGTAAATAATAATAATAGCCGTCCTCTACCCGCACAGGCCATGCCTTTGGGTACACTCTACGAGTGTTTATTAGGGAGTATTATTATTATTATTATTCCTGAAAGAGTGAAAATATGCAATAGTCGTACGACGGACTATAGTCCGCAATATATCCAGTGATAAAAGCCAATGAGCGGGTTCACGTTTGGGACGCTTTTAAGGAAAAAAGAGTCAATTGATAACTCAAAAACGGTTCGTCCTATCGATTTCATACAAGGACAGGCTTCTACAGGAAGTTTGATTATACGTACGTGCTGTGATGGAAATTGAATTTTCAATCTACTTTTCCACAAAAAAAATCTCAAAAATGTTTCAAAAATGCAGTTACTTTGAAGCAATTTTTTGGGTAAATGAATAAATAATTTCTTAAAACATTACAGCACGTACATAGATCAACGTTTTATCTTTCTTTTTATACCAAATTCATTTCGATTGGATAAAGATTGCTTCAAATTTTAATGAAAAAGAAATACCACTGCAGCTACTTCGATTATCCATGAAAAGAGTCTCGAGGTGCTGCAGCAGACATAGTTAGATAGAATCAAACTTCCTCTAGAAGCCTATCCTTGTTTGAAATAGATACGACGAACCGTTTTTGAGTTATCGACTCTTACACCCTAAAAAACGGCCAAAATGTGATCGCGCTCATGGCCTCCCATCGCGCAAGAAGTGGAAATTTCACACTTTCAGCTGTGCTTGCGGAACTATAACTAGCTATACTCCATCATTGATTGTGTGCATGTAATTTCCTCATTATGTGAATGTGATTTTATTTTAAACAACTTTGTACATCCGTGTTCTAATATGAGAGCTCAAGAAATTATCCTTTGTTGACTGAATGGCGTTGATGGAACTTTCTGCATATTCATTCTCTTCACGTATTCAGCTAACGAGTCAGGCGAGTTCTTGTTGAAAGAAAATAAGCTCAGTAATGAATGTTCATTGTTGTCGCTTTATTCCAGCTTGCTTATAATAATTCATCTAATGCCGTGCCCCATTCAGAAGGTCCTTAGCAACAACTCGATTCCAACTCTTGCATTTGCCATTTCAATAATGAAATGTTCGTGTAAATACTTTCACTTCTGAACGCTGACGTCGATGTGGAGGTGGCATTCGCAATTTTACGTTATTGAAATAGCTATTGAAACTAATAATTCAGTAAATTTGTATTCAACAGGGCCCCTGGCGAGAAAGTTTTGGGGTAGTTTTGATTTCTGTCACTTTAATACGTTTTTTGGAGTGTTTAATCCGAATCTGAAGTTTGCTTACAAAATTTCTTGACGGAACATAGAAAAAAATGAAAAAAATAGTGAAAAATCTATTTTTTTGTAGTTTTTCGCTTATAACTCGAAAACTATAATCTTTTCGTAAATAACTTTACCATTCAAAATGAAAGTACATACAATTTCCTACAAATTCTACTGTTCAGGTTTTTTTTTTGGACAATCAGTTCGGGCTCTAACACCAAATAAATAGGCGAACAAGACACTCAAGGCATATCGTCCCATAAGTCTAATGTATTTTTCGCTCAAAACGTTGGAAAGGCTGAAAGAGATAAGGTACTACAAACAAGCTTGGTCAACTAACACCATTTTGCGTATCAACCAGGCAAGTCAACAGACTTAGCACTGGACGACCTCAACAGGCTACTAATGAAATCCTTGGAAGACAAAGAGATAGCCATAACATATATAGACATCAAGGATGCCTTCAACAATGCATCCATCGAGTCTATAGCAAACGTTCTTGTTAAAAAGGGGTTTCTCTTCTAACGTGCCAGTGGATAAACGTCAACTTGAAAATCAGGGTCATTACATCAGCAATCGGCGCACCTAAAACTAAAACTAGAGCAAACAGGGGATGTCCGCAGGGAGGGGTGCTATCGCCCGGAAAATTATAAAAAAGTACAGTAGCCTTCAATCGGTGCAGGAGAATGTGAAAAAAAAATTGGGGGCTACAACCAAAAATTACTACATGGCTATGGTTCGGTGGTAAAGACCAAGCAGGTAGGAATGGTTCAAAGGCTCGGAGAACTGCAAAGACAAGCATGTCTAAGTGCAACAGCCGCCTTAGAGGTCTTGCTCAACCTGCCTCCCCTTAACATATACATACAAGGCGAAGCTTGGTCAGTCACGAGCAGGCTGCTTAGAGGGCAAGTAAATGCCGGCACCTGAACCTTAACCAGTTTTTGAGACATCAGTGTAGACAGCGATTTCCGCATTGATGGTAGTTCCCTCCTTCCACGCATCTCTGTTATACTGGCCTTTAAAGTTTTGTCAAAGCCTTATCTGGGAAGTATGCCATCTGATGACATTCTTGTAATCGGGTCGTTTTTCAACTATTAGTATAGGTTGATGTAGGTTGTTATGGGTGCTTGCCCTCTAAGCAGCCTGCTCGTGACTGGCTTCGCCTTGTATGTATATGTTAAGGGGAGGCAGGTTGAGCAAGACCTCTAAGGCGGCTGTTGGGGTGGTTCTCATGGCCCCGGTGGCACTTAGACATGCTTGTCTTTGCAGTTCTCCGAGCCTTTGAACCATTCATAGCCATGTAGTAATTTTTGGTTGTAGCCCCCAATTTTTTTTTTCACACTCTCCTGCACCAATTGAAAGCTACTGTAATTTTTTTATAACTTTCCGGGCGATAGCACCCCTCCCTGCGGACATCCCCTGTTTGCTCTAGGTGTTAGTTTTAGTTTTAGGTGCGCCGATTGCTGATGTAATGACCCTGTTTTTCAAGTTGACGTTTATCCACTGGCACAGTAGAAGAGAAACCCCTTTTTAACAAGAACGTTTGCTATAGACTCGATAGATGCATTGTTGAAGGCACCCTTGATGTCTATAAATGTTATGGCTATCTCTTTGTCTCCCAAGGACTTCATTAGTAGCCTGTTGAGGTCGTCCAGTGCTAAGTCTGTTGACTTGCCTGGTTGATACGCAAAATGATGTTAGTTCAGCAAGCTTGTTTGTATCTCTTTCAACCTTTCCAACGTTTTGAGCGAAAAATACATTACTCCTGGGACGATATGCCTTGGGTGCCTTGTCGCCTATTCTCCCTACCTTCGGGAGATATATGACTTTCACCTCTTGCCACATCGTAGGTATAAGTCGTAGTGCTATGCAAGCCTTGAATATACGGCACAAGGTATGGAGTAAGTACTTCTTGTCCCTTTTGGAGAAATATGGGGTATATTCCCATCTACTCCAGAGGATTTGTATGGTTTGAATTAAGTGATCTATTTGGTCTCGATATTTCCATAGCAAGCCTCCATTTCTGTCTACTGTTGTCGGGCCATTAAGAATTACTGAGGCGAAAGTGTGGTTCTGTGAGCATCCTTAGACTTTCCTAGAATGTTGTAGTATAGGCATTGTCATTTTCTTTCATGAAACCTACTTGGTTTACAGAGAACTGAGGGGGGAATACACTAATTAAGTTCAATAATAAATTAGAGTTTTGTAGTGAAAAAGTGGGATTTTCCCCAGTCAACTGAAATACGCCAATATACAAGTAGTCCTTAAGCCCGAACGGTTCGTAGAAAAAAACTTTTATAGTAAAATTTGTAGGAAATTTTATGCTCTTTCATTCCTAAAATAAATGTTACCAACGAAAAATTTATAGTTTTCAACTTATAAGCAATAAACCGCAGAAAATAGAGATTTTTTAGTTTTTGTCGCAATTTTTTCAATTTTCCGTCACGAAAATTTGTTAGCAAACCTCAGATTCGGATTCAGCACCTCAAAACACATGGAGAATGGATGTAATCAAAACTACCCCAAAACTTTCTTGGTAGAAATACATTTTGATTAGATTAAATACTGTTTTGCACTATTTGTGAGAATTGGTGTAAAACTCGCCCGATTCTAAATACCTAATTCGGTGTCTGAAATTTTTAGTTATCTCAGAAAATTATGCAAAATCATTGCATACTTTTTTTACTTTAATCAAAATAAAACAAAAACAGTTCAGGCGCTTAGACCAATTTGATTGAACAGGTCTAAACTAAACAAAACGTCAGTTGCGACCCATTATAATAGCTGCCTGCTCCCTGCTCCGTGCACTTTGCGGTACTCTGTCCCTATTGGGATATGTGGTGTGGCGGGATCTGCCTCTAAAGAGGCATGCATGCACTCATTGTCTTATTTTTTACTCAACTATAGCGTGCTACGTGCTACCTAAATCGTTTCTTAATCAAATGTAAGGAAGGGGTTCTCGTTTTTTCTTTTTTCTACAAATAGGTATATTATTCTTGTGATATTGGTTCCGGCTTCGCCGCTCCCCTTGCCTCACTCGGGCCCCGGGTTGCCACCCCGGCTGCCCCCCCCTCTCAACTGACCTGCGCATGAGCACCGAATGAGCACCAAACGAGCGAATGCTCGGACAGTGTGGACGCTGATTTGAGCACGAACAGAATGCGCGTGTGGTTCTTTTTCGATTTTTTCGTGCTCAGTGTGGACAGTGAAAGTGTGCTTGACGTTTTGTTTGTGGTTACTACAGAGATTTTGAATTTAATTGCCATGCTCATGTGCCAGGAGGCACTACGCAGCCTGATACAGCCTGAGCTTAAACAGAGCAGTTTGAGCTTGAACCGAGCAGCTCATGTGCTCATTCGGTGCTCATGCGGAACGAATGCTCTAGTGAATACGCAGCTTATGACTAAATATTTTTGGCACAAGAAATGAACAGCAACAAAAAGTGGTCGGTATCAAAAATTGGGAGATATGGATGGGGTCGTTTAAAAAAATTCGAAAAGTGGTATGACAAGGGTTATATAGGAAGCATATCTGTGATACCGAATAGAGTTATGAAAATGGCTTACACTATTATACCCTTCAATATGAAAGTCAAGGATGAATAATATGAAAATCGGAAATCGACCTTGAAGATACGTTGACCAGTTTAAGTTGTGTTGGTACAGTAAAACCAATCTAGCTTGACATTATAAATTGTGCATACGTTCATGTTGAGTGCCTTATCACTGGATATATTACGGACTATAATCCGTTGTTTGACAAGTGCGCAGCACGTTTTCACGTCTCAAGCTAGGTTGGTTTCACTGTGATATCTAGTAGTCATTCTTCTCCCTTTTGATGTATTGTCCTACCTTCGAGAGACCATCTATAACAAACTCGCAACTTTGAGAAAATACAGTCAACGAAACTACAAAAAACAACTCCATTATACAATTCTTCTTGCTCGACTAATTGGGTATGTCGTCACGAACAAAATTCTCACTTAAATATTACGTTGCCATTAACATTGAATGATAGATAGTTGTTTTTCATAACAATTGTTTTTTCTCTATCATTGTAGTAATCAGGACGCCTTTTTTCGAAATGATAGATTTATTATTTACATTGTTTTCGAATTGATTATACGGAAATGTATTCTGCCGATGTTGATTGTTTATTTTAATAAAAACTGTAAATACGGAAAGAATCGACGTTAATTTGATGTAATTCACTTAACGGAAATGTTCGGTATGGACGGTATGGTAGACAGCAGGGGAATCATAAGTGGTTCTATCAAGCAGGCCTTTGAGCTGGGCACTTTATATTACAGAATCTCAATTGCTGCTTGAATCTCAAATGAATTTCGACAGTTGTTTAATGTATTTCGATTTCATTTGAAATCTCATCTGTATTTGAATAACAGTTAATTTTTTTCTCGTACAACAGATGGCTATACAACAGCTTTTATTTGGTAGGCAATAGAAAGTGAATTGAAATTCACTTAACTATGGTGAGCCACTAGTAACCAATTCAATCTGTCTGGAAATTTCGATAATTGGTTCTATGTAGTATCAGCCAATGTTTCATATAATCGTGTTAGTTTATCAGAATAATTATTAAAAGTGTCCGTTATAGCGCTGAAGTGGTGTAGAGTGAAAACTAAAAACTCGTTCATTCAAAATATTTACCTATTTATTTGAAAATGAGATGTAATTAAAAGGGAAATCTTCAAAAACTCTGTTACGTCTTGTAGTTGTGCCATTGGTATTATATTTAACATTTAAACTGAATATGAAAGGCTATATGACTGAACATTATATTGGGTTTTGAATATTTTGTCCATTAAGCCTCAACTTTTTGGGCGATATTCATTTCGTATAATATCTAACAGAAAACAACTACTTACCCGGCACAAGCCACGCTGGACATTGAACTACATCTGATAGATATTGTGAAAAGACTTTTTTCTCTAGTTTGCTTTGAAAAAATCAATAAATAAATTAGATGGGGAGATTGATATTAAATATCACTCATAGAAATCGTTCATTTCATTGAAGCAACACTGAGAAAAATAACCCGTTGTGAATACCGAAAGATGACTATATTATACCAAGCGTTTTGGTCAAATAGGCGCCAATCACTACATTTATTAAATATTACCACTACAAAATAGTATGAATCAAACAATAATAGATACTGAAGCTTAGAGTAGCAAGTACTTCTCGGTTCGGTTATTATTTACCACTACAGACAAGTAACTACCACTTGTCGATTTGTTCCTAATTATCGGTGGCATGGAATACTACATACCGAAATCAGGATAATACCTACACGGTAAAAACAATTTTGTTGCTACAATCACTTTCTTTTTGTTAAGAGTTTATTGTTGAATGAAAAAAATTATTTGCATCTGCAGCAAAAACAAGCTTGAATAGACTAGCAGCATTTCCTGAACGAACAAAATATTTTACTCAAATATTTTGTTATTATGAGAAAATATATACTTCGGTCGAATACTTTTTTGTGTATTGGACATGTGTATCAGAATTGGTTCGACATTATATGTGAATCGTTATGACTATCACAAATATTTCGCTTAAAAGATATTATGTTCAACCAACTAACTAGTGAATTACCTCAAAATTTAATGATTTGGTTGAACAAAAAGAATTGATTCAGTACTTTGTGAATTCAATCCGAAGTTTGTTTAATTTAAATTTATAATATGGTTTCATGTAAACAACCATAGAAGGTCCCATGAACATTATTGATTGATTGACAAGACAGAAAATAATAATTTCTTTCAAAACCATATTCTGTCTGAACAAATAATTAGAGAAATACTTCAGCAAAAATTGATTTGACGGAACAAAATATGTTTTCCTCGTGAATACCAGAAAGATTTCATTGAAAACACAAATTTGTTCACGCAAGTAATACGAAATTAATTCAACATACATCGAATTGTCCTTTCAAAATATTTTGTCAAATTTACCATTGCGACACCACACGCAAGCGCAACAATCACATGGTATTGGCACAGTTAGCAACCCGCGTCCGCGTCGAAAATGTAGAAGGATGATGGTTGATGGATAACGTCAGTAGCGTTGTATCGGAGTTCAAGGTTTCTTTTCAATTGTGTTTTTAGTGTTTGTGACTATTAATTATAATAATAGTGACCAAAATAATATTGTTTGGCTCCTTGAAGAATTTGAAAGCTGGTAAGTAAAGTATTAAGATAATAAGGTTTCTATAAAACTATCAATGAGATTCATTTCAAACATCATGGCGGTTCTAGGGCAACAGGTTAGTGAAGTTATTTCAGAATTCGAATTAGGTACTTATTTTTGTTTCCATCTCACATAATATAACTAATGAGCTTAAATACCAGTACCAAAGTAATTGAAATCATGTTTCTCATTCTGCAACGGAAATTATTGAAAATAGATTCAACGAATATACTTTTGTTAATTGGTTAATTTTTACCTATTGAAAGTTAACATAAATCCCTGATTATTTCTAAACAAAAAATCTAGATTTTTTTAATTTTTGTTTTTTCACTTTTGTATTAACAATCCACGGCATTGAGAAATGAAAAACGTAAATTTAGCAAACAGATTTTTTTTCAATTCTCTTTATTATCCTTATTGCTAATAAGATTTTTTTAAACGTTCTTTGGGAACGTAATCCCCGATGAAAATAATTTAAAAAATTCTCACTTCTTTTAACGAGGATCTTTTCTAAATTCTTTCAAGAAAAGCCTGAATTTTGGATATCTCAAATAGTTTTTAAAATATTTTGCAAAAAACAAACATATTCTTCTTGACTTAATTGTTTATAACTTTTGCAGTTTTTGCCGGCCCTAATTTTCAAGTTTAACATTTTTTCTAGATGCCTTTCGAATAGATTGAGACCAAATTCATAATTTTTAGTGGTCTAGGTCAGCTTTTATCTGTTATTTTAGTTTGTCTTTTGAATCTTTTGATTACCTTTTTTTAGTGCCTTAAGTATTATAATTCTCAAGTATTCCATTCTTTTTTTTTATCTTTTGGTGGTATCGCCAGAACTGAACCACTTCTTCACAGTCACTTTTCATAAGCATTCTCATGACAATTTCAGTTTTATTATCCGACATTTGTCGATCAACCAACATCAACTTCATCATCAATTTTTTTTAAATATGGTTCTATTTTAATAAATATATTTTTTCAATTTATTTCAGTCTGAATTAAATTATGTACTTATCTCACATTACAATTTCTTTACCATTCAGGTCAATTTTCGATTTTTCACAGTCATAATGAATTTTTCAGAAAATGACATAACATTGGAAATTGCCAAAAAGCTGGACGATAATAAGTTGAAAAAACTCATACCATCTCTTGGACAAAGGAAAACATCTACTGAAGCTCTGAGGAAGGAAGACCAAGCTTTTGTGGTGATGAGACAAATATAAAGGCAAAGGATAATTTATTATGTAAAGAATTAAATGAATTGATTATGATATGATGGTAGTTTTATATATAATATACAAAAGAATTATATATTTTATTTTTTGTTACTGTTCAAATTGAGATGAATAAATTATTTGTTCAAATGTATTTTACATTTCATTCATATCCTGTCTTGGTTACCTAGGAAGGTTTTTCCAAGAGATCTTCAAAATCTTTATACCTTACTATTTAATTTGAATAATTTTCATTCGTAGTCATGGATGTATCTGGATGAACAGAAATCTTATAATTAATTTTTTAACTAATCAACCATTTAGCTCGTTTGAGGAATATAGTTATGATATATTCGTGATTTTTATTTTTCAGGATCGACTAGTGGAGGGCCTATTCAAAATCGAGTCTTTTGCATCTCGAAAACTGTTAAGACACAGGGACAAAGTTACCACAAAATTGTGTTTTGAAGCTCTGTTAAAAACCTCCAAATTCATCTCAAGCTTTTTTGCTTCAGCAGATATACAGGTGGTGATTCCTTGTCATATTTTATGAACGAAAGTTCATATAAACGTGTGTCCTAACTTGCTTCGTTTCCGAGTAACGGAGTGTCAAAAATAAAAAATCGGATTTTCATGATCTACTAAAATTTTTTTTGGTAGATTTCGATTAAATCTCGTTTGTTTGTTAGTAGTACCAAGGGGTTTCTTTTCGTGAAATCAGATTTTTTATTTTAATTCCAGTGGCGTCGCAGTTGACACCCCGTTACTCGGAAACGAAGCAAGTTAGGACACGATAAACTTTTTTCCATAAAATATGACAAGAAATTACCTCCTGAAATTAATTATCATTCAAGATATACTCTGTATTCGTGAAAAATATCCATAATCTTCACTCTCTTGAATCTCCTTAAACTAAATGCCTGTGTTTGATTGGTGGACGTCTTGTTAAAGAGCTTCAAAATACAAAATTTGCGGAAATTCAAATGACCCTCTCACGGTTTTCGAGATATTCATGAAAGATGGATCGGGATTTGAATGGACCTGTATGATTAATTGGAATAAATTTTATATTTGAAATCATTTCTGAATATTTCAGTTGACAAAATATTCTTTCAAATCAATTCAAACTATGTTTTCTTTTATAAAACTTTTTTTTCGATCTACTAACATAATTAATGAGTTTAAACAAACATTCGTAAATCGAATTAATATATTTTGTCAGAAGGGTAATGGAATAACATTCACTCAAACGGATATTTTGTTCTATGAATTACCAAAATATTTTCATTCTATAAGATAATTTGTAAATTCAAAAATCCCTTTAGCAAATCGAAGAGATTGAAGGTATTGATTCAAAAAAATATTTCGTTCATTTTGATTTGTGTAGTTTCCACTTCAAGAAATATTTTGTTCAATCAAACGATGAACTGAATGAGTTAACAAAATATTTTGTTGGTTGGAATCAAATTCAAATCAAAATTCTAAAAGGTAATGTTGAAATATCAAATAATATGATCGACTGAAACATCTTATGTTTTCGAAAAGAAAAAACAAGATTTTCTATGAACAAAACATATAATCAATTGAAAGCAAATTGCATTAAATCTAAAAGGATTTCAGAGAGACAAATCAATGACAATATTTGTTTCATTTGAATTGATATTTAATTGTGGGATACTGACACTTTTATTTATTCGAGTTGAATGATATTTTGTTGATTTAACCAAGTTTTTTTCTGCGTGTAGCAATTATATGACAATTTACAATACTACCTATCCTTTTTTGTTCATGAATCTTTGGGTATTGTTTATCTGTATTTTTGCAGGTTAATTATAACTTCACTAAATGAGTATTTCATACGTATATGTTGTATAACATAACCAATTGTTATTATGTATGATATTGTCAGGTTTTGGGTGGATAATCAAATACAAGTACAAAAATAAATATATATTCTTTTCTTTCATTGTTTCATCACAATATCATTTCAGCAGAAACATGAAGTTGAAAAATGAACTCATTTCAACATCAATAAATGAATTGAAATATGACAAGGAAGAACTATTAAAGAACTACGACATACCAATAATAAGCGATTCTGAATTCCGACATTACTGACGCCATTAGTGCTATTCCAAATTATACTTAAAACAAAATATGACTTACCGTTGAATACTGGTATTAAAATATCCAGATTCAATTGAATCAGTAACCTTTCCATTCTAGGGATCTATTCGTAGTCCTTGAACTTCAACTTTTAACAGTAGTACAAAATTAAAACAATGAGAATGGGTATAAAAGTCACGATTCACGAACGGCAACAGAACAGAACAGGAAATGGCCTGCTGGTTCGGAATCTTTCGGCTTTTTTCGGAATTCGATTAATACTCTTCCTAGTGGTAAATTTTGACATCACAGGAAGTAATCTCATACGTGCCATCATTTGTAGTGGTAAATAAAAATATTGGATAAGTTATATTCATCCTGAACCTAATACCACTACTGGAAAGATATTTGATAATAACCTGTTATGGAACATTTCAACTGATGAAGTAGTCAATAATAATTGAAATAATCATCATTTGGATGTGGTATCCAATTGATTTGTCGTGATATTGAGCACTCATAAAAGTAATATCACTAACATGTAATCTGTTCAATGAAACTCACGGCATTATCATTCATTTAGTAAAAAGAAATACCTTTTATTTTCTCAGTGAATGTTCGCTTCTCTCGCATTTAATCCCCAATACATTTTGGATATTACAAATAAATCACATTTTTCATTTTTCAATTTTAATGGAGAATGTCCCCCTTTTTAACATTCATTAATTTCGACGATGACATTCATTTCATGCATAATCGATATTGGTACAATGGAAATGGGATTTAGTATGAGTTTGTATTTGAATATAAGTAACCTAGATTCAACCGGCTCACCTAACCTAACCTAACCTAACCTAACCTAACCTAACCTAACCTAACCTAACCTAGATTCAACCGGCTCATTCTGTATTTTGTGGATCAAGATATATTATTAACAAGTATCCCAGAGATCAGGGATGTCAACATTGAACTTTCAAAAATTAGGATACCTTGGACAATATTAACAGATAAATCCATTAACCTATAGGAGGATTGATCCTAATTTTCCGGAGTTGTCCGTAGATATAATAATATATAATAATGTATGTTACGCACTAGAATGAATGAACATGCCTCACCCCAATGATCGTGTGATCAAACGCTGTTCTTTCCGTCTCTCCTTTTCCTGAAAAACTAATTTTTTTTAAATCTTTTTATACTCACCTGAAGCAGAATCACTGATGGACTTTAAATATTTGAATGCTTTTTGTAGCATATCCAGTTGCTTCTTCAGTTCTTTTCAGTTTCGGGTTTCTATTTGAGTCCCTATAGAACTTGCTCGTCGTGATACCTTAAAAAAATAACAAATTGCCATAAAATCAAGAATTATTTACTGACATCCTAATAGGTATAAGATTACTATGAAAAGTAATACAGAACAAAAAAGTTGAGGATGGTTTTAAGTGCATGAAAAATACAACTTTTCACTTGAGGATAGAATCAGATTTTAAAACAAAATCTTATTTCGATGCGTTCTTTTGTCTGGAAACACAAAGAGTTCAAAGAGCTTGTAATTCGTATTACGTGTGCCAATCAGAGCTTAACATTCATCACCATATAGTTCGCATTGTCGATTTCTCTATTCATTTCCATTGTTTCCTTGCATTTACAAAAATATCCGGTAAGTGGATTTGTCGGTACATGACATAATCAAGTAATCTGAGATATTTTCCTGTAAAAAAATATAAGTTCCGACAGGAAATTAAACAAATCATTGAGCATTTTATTTTATTTTTATTATTTTTCGGAATATCTCTCGTGCCAACGGAAATAGCCTTAAGCAGTACGCCCACTGAATCCGCTCGACTCGGATTCGCACGGAACGGGTCGGATCGGCACGACGGTTACCCGCGAACTGATTCGACTAGTAACTAGTTCTCTCGGCCCTAGTCGAGTCGAGTCGAACGGTCTATGCCGTTCCGATCTGAATGAGTGCGCGGAGGTATATTGAAATAGGAACAATGCAAAACGTTCGACAATACCGTGCCGTGCCGATCCGAGTCGAGCGGATTCAGTGCACTTACTGCTTTATAGTCTATTCGAAGTCAGTTGAATAGGTATGTTGAATTGGCACATTAAAGTGTGTGAATAATAAAGGAAAAATTAATTAAAGACTGTTCCGCTTAGAGTCAGTGTATAAGAACAAATCGGCAAATTTTATTATATTTCTTCTTTTTTTCAGTTTATTCAATTAACTTCAGACTAATGTCCTGTCTGGGTCTCTCCCTGTACATTCCAGCCCTTGTCCCATTTCTTATTAGAGCCATCCGTGTAACAAATTTGTCTTCTTAACAGCATTAGTAGAGGGCCTTGATGTGATTGCTCTTTCTTGTACTATTATTGTAGTGTATGTTCCTTGTTCACAGATACTCAATTTTTTTTCAATGTTATCAGAAACCCTGATACATTTGAACAAAATTGGTCGAATCTGTAGTACCCTTAGATTATAGTAGTACCTGATAGATATAGGGAAATGTGGAAATTGAAGTATGAAGTAAGAAACTGAAAACTCTGTTTGAGAAGCGGCAACATGGGTCTATTAATTCAAGTCGTAAAGCATATGTGATATGTGATTAACTACAATTATATTACCAACGGGTTTTCCATAAATGATTATGTAATTGTGATTTGTTTGTGTTCAATGTCGAATTCTACGAAGTAAATGAATCCCAATTTACTAATTATTACATCTATATCTGAATATAATGGATAAAGTTCTTTATGAATATTCAATTATTCCAAGTGGAAGATAAAAAAGATAGAATCCCTTCAGGCAGAAATCCAGTATTTATGGAGTTTTGTTAAGAAGACCTTGATGCTAAACGCATTCAATTGTTTTGGATATACCAATCATACCATACTTGCAAGATAGAAGCAAGATATAGGTATCGATAAATTTTCTGCCGAGTTCCAGCGGTGGTATTCTGTTCACCGAATATATCTATTGTCGACAGAATAAGTGAGATGCATCAACGTTGAATTTATAGGAGAGACAGAGACTAAACTGTCGATAATAGAATTCTTTGGTGAACGGAATACCACACCAGAAAAGCACCGACAAGGCAAATCGATTGCTTTTTAGCTATGTTAGTATTCGATAATAATTATAACATTAAGAATTTATCAACTATTCTATCTCTTCTCATTGTTCTATTTTGGTTTTGTTCTGTTAATTTATCTAATTCGTTATTTGCCTCCATTATATATCATTTAACATGTATACGTCCCAAGAGGTGATCTTGAACGATGGAAAATAGCGACTAAACTTTGTCCTTTCAGCCGCAGATGATTCCACAACAGATTTTACAAATATTCTATTCATATTTTCGAACAAAAATCAAAATGCAATGCCCATGACAGGTTTATGTCAAAAAATACTTTCAAAAAGTTACCACAGAAGAAATATGTCCATTTCCATCCCTGATGTGTAATTGCTTCTGAAGAGCCTGCTTTCCAATTCTGTCAATACCCTGATGAGCTTGGCAAAGCAAAATAGATTTTCGTCAACCAAAATGTATTGAGGATTAAATGCGAGAGAAGTGAACCTTTCTTCAATGAAATGAACGATTTCTGTAGTGATCTAATTTATTTAATGAATTTTCAATGAAAACTAGAGATAATTAAGAAAAATCAACTATCTGAATGAAAATGTGAATTTTCACTTTTCGTAACCCAAGACAACAACATAAACAATATGAGACCGTTTGCTATATAGTAAGAATATGCGTACAATCATTATTAGAGCATGCATGTAATTATCAGAATTATCGCCAAGCTTTGTTGACGATACGATTCGAATTATTTTGAACCCAAATAAAGAATCTGAAGGTTCATAGCACCGTGATCTCTTGAATATGTAATTTATAAAGTCGCTGTACGATTAGCTTATATGAAATTATAAACAAATTACGCATTCTGAAACACTTTACTATCTTTTAACCCAAATAAAGTCGATTAAGTTCTGATGTGTTTTGTTGGACGGCAGCCATGAGATCAGCATCAATTTAATCGACTAGTATGCATCGTTTCATTTCTTCTAATACTCGTAATACGGTCTTTTTTTTGTTGTGTGATAAGTGTCGCTGGAGTCCCACGGTTCATTTTGAACAAGTTAACTAATTGAGGCAATCTTGATTCTGTTAATATTAATGTTTAATGATATGCATTTGCATTTTTTTATGATATCGACAATTTCTCATTCTGTTTGTGGGAATTTAGCTGACGTCAGTATTGGAATTTCATTAATATACAGGGTGTTTCCAAAATTGGAGCGATTGAGAAAATGGGTTGTTATATGGAACAATAATGTATTGTTACAGACCTGAAATTTGATAAAGACTTCTCGAATTGTTCGAGATCGTTCGATGAATTAGATGGAAAAGTCTAGAAGTACTAACTTTTGTTCTGGATCAATCGTCGAACATTCTTATTGTGTTCTATTGATTTCTTAAGTTTTCTAGAACTTTATTTTTATATATAAGCAATGCATTTGTGAGTTAGTTAGAAAGTTACCTTGAGATACCTTGGATACAAGTATTTTGATATCAGATTTTCAGTTTTGACAGTGACTTGTATTACAATGTTGTCAAGTGAAGTTTGAATAATAAAGGCGAGTTCATACCAGTGTACACTTATTTTTGAACCCGAAGACGCAACAGTATCAATAAATGGCAAGAATTTTCATACCTTACTTTGTGTTTTATCATGAACGTGTCTACAATAGTTTAAATTTCTTCCGTTCTTGCATTACCTACCTTAAGTATCTTACGTTTACATCAGAGCAAAAAATCTTTTTTTGAAAAAATCAATAAATCCGATTTTTTTGATTGAATCGGGATTTTTTAATTTATACTGATTTTTTTGATTTATACTGATTTTTTCCTAAAATGTGAACTATAAAATCACTTATTTTCATTATTTTTCTCTATTCGCCGAAAAACATTTGCCCGTCTCCTCGGCGAAATACAAAAAAAACTTTTGTTGACGTGAAAATATTCGTCAGCGTGCCGCGGTTTTCCTGTCGGAACAAGAAAATATGTTTTTTCTACAAACTGTTTTTTTTTTTCACAAACGTCAAAAAATGACAAGGTTTGCGCATTGACAACAAAGTTACACTTTTTCTCGTTTTCCTTCGTTACCATGACACCGTGCGCGAAGAAATGTGCGAAATACCTATTTCGCACACTGCAAGTAAACTCGACTGCGCCTCGTTAAAAAAAAAATTCTTAATTTTCTAATGTGTTATCTGCTTCGGAGACTTGTTTTTACAGCAATTTATAATTTGATTTGAATCACGATTAAAAATTAAAAAAAAAAATTTAAATCGTGATTTAAATCATTTGATTTAAATCGTCGCAACCCTGGTTTACATTAACTATGCTTCATAACTGAATGTTGTCATATGACATACCAAATTTAATCACAAAAACAGAGTCGTTATACAGTTACTCTAGAAAACATATTCGTTGCCACTTTCAACTCCCTGTTATTCAGTTAATAATCATTTTATAGGATACGTTTGAAGGAACTTTTAGCCCTAAAATGACCTATATAGACGGAATTATTGATAACCACGTAATGAGTATCATTTTGTAGATCTTAGTGATTGACCCTATATTCCAGAAATTCTATCAAATTAGCCGTCCTTAGGTTATTATCAATGCCAAGTGGCTTCGGTTGGACAAAACAATCAATACATTTTGTGTAAAAGAACGGAATTACTCGGGAAGGTCTTGAGATCCTCTCCGATCCTACACAGTGCCCGTCTAAAGTCCGTTCCCCCCCTACTAATTTTTGAACCACCTGGTATATCGCAACGAAATTTGGAAGGCTTAAATAGGAGATAAAAACCTACTTTTTCATGAAAAAGTTCCTGCTTAAAGTTTCAAAATGGCATCTGAGCGCCATCTTCAATAATTTTTTTAAATAGAACACCCGGTATATCATTGCATGATCGGTTAGGGACGATCATAAGGAATCCAACAACACCGAGTTTGATGCTTTTATCTCCAAAGACTATAGAGATATCGCCTATTATTTTCTCCATAATGTATTGACCCGTCAGAAAAAGTTTCTCTCTCCCACTCATTGAGCTCATGACAAAAATTTTAGGCGATATCTCCATAGTCTTTGGAGATAATAGCATCAAACTTGGTATTGTTGGATTCCTTATGATGATGATGGCGCTCAGCTGCTTTTTCGAAACGTTTAGCGGTGACTTTTTCATGAAAATGTAGGTTTAGGAACGGACTTTAGGCGGGCACTGTATGTGCTTGTTCAATTGAGATCTGTGAAACAATATTATTTCAAACAAGGTCACAACCAACATTAGGAAATGTTGGGACGCGGTAATTAACTAAGTTTGCAAATGAAAATTCTAGTCCACGTTGAGACATAGCTACTCACTTCCTAGATTTTTTTTATGCATATTTTTTCTCTGGCGTGTTATTGGATCAGTACGGATGTGAAGTAAGATAAGTCGTTAGTAAAATATAATTAGTCACTACACTGAACAAATATCAAGAGTGTATGTGATTTCAAGGATTTCCTGACCGATGTCACCTTGCTCGTAATGTTACATCTGTGATTATACGGGGTGTCCACGGAAGGTGGCTGGCCCCTATAACTTTTTTGTTTTTGTAGATATTGGAATGCAATTTGGAGGATCTATATATAAAACTGCATTTTTTGACAAGTGACTCAGATTCCTGCAACTTCCGGTCTCACCAAAAGTGATATAAACTTTCGATTTTCAAATGAGACACCCGGTATATTTTCACTTGTTTTGTCTCCATGTGACATTTTGAATACAACCATGTATCATTTGTTACTTTTTATTACCAAAAATTGTTTAAATTTTGAATCTTATTTCTAAATCTAGAGGACTATGAATATGTTCAAATTATTAATTTTATTCCTAAAGTATTGGGAAAAATACAACTTAACGGTTTTCGGTTGAAATGCATCTGCTGGGTAAAATTCAATTTTTAAATTATTATTACTATTTTTTTCAAATGGCAACATAGTGGCTCGTCGATCTGAAATAAAATTTCAGAAAATCTTCAATACACCAGTTGTCACTTGCAATCATAGACAGTCACCTGGCGTAATGGTAACGTTGGCCTGACAGCCGAGAGATGAGACAGTGAAGTCAACAGTTCAAACCCACATGAGAGCAATATTTTTTTTTTATTTCAATTTGAAAATAATAATATAAAAGTACCACTAAGGAAAATTAAACTATCTTTGATTAGAGTTAATATAAATAGAAAATGGTGATTATTTTTCATCGTATCGTTGAATAAATAAACATTGTAAGTAAGATATCTCTATTTTTGAAAACTATGGTCGACGGAAAAGTTTTGTAACAAACTCGTGAATTAAAATGGCGATTAACAATCTCGAACATTAACTCAATTGTTAATCGCCCTTATTAATACACTTATTCGTTAATTAACCATTAAAATGCATCGAGTAATCTGTGACCAACACAAATGATATAATAAAATCATCAATCCAAAAACTAATATCTCCTTACATAAATTATATTATTAACATGTTTTTCAATCAATAAGAATAGTCTCCTAATTTAGATTTGAAGAAGTTGAGGTAAGATAACATAACGACAAGTATTTTTTTTCAATACACCTCAATTACCTTATTCTATCAGTTTTGTAGGTCACAGGTTACCCAATGTATTTGAACTCATTTTGATTTGAAAAGGTGTTTCATTTTAAGAAAGATCTTAAGAAATCTTTTCAAGTTTTTTAACGAAAGTTTGTTTGAAACCTATAACAGTGAAGCGGTATCAACATAATCGTAATGAAATTGAAAAAGTTCCATTAAAAAAAATAGAGTACAAATTCTAAATTTACATCCATAGCAGAAATATTTCGACTGAAAACAATATTCTACAAAAATGTAAGAAACTTTCTGAAGCTGAGTTACTTGCCAAAAAATGCAGTTTTAAGTCGTACCTATACAAATCCTCCCACTATGTTGTCAATTGAATATAAAATAGTAGGAATGAATTAAAAACTACATTTTACACAGCAGATGCACTTTAACCGTAAAGTTGTATTTTTCCTAATACCTACTTAAGGACTAAAATGAATAATTTGGACGTACCCATAGCAATCTAGATTAAAAATTAAATATCAAAATAAAAAAAATATGGTCACAAAAAGCAACAAGTTATACATGGTTGTATTCAGAAAGTCATATGGAGATAAAAAGGGTGAAAATATACCGGGTGCCTCATTTAAAAGTTCATATTAGTTCTGGTGAGACCGGAAGTTGCACGAATCTGAGTCTTGTCAAAAAATGCAGTTTTATGTGTCAAACAGATCCCCCAACTTTCATTACAATATCTGCAAAACCAAAAAAGTTAAAGGGGCGAGCTACTTTCCGTGGACATCCGGTATACATAATCAGATTCCAATTTGATGTATTCCAATCACTCAACCGTTTTGCGTTGAATAACCACATTACTCTGCTGAATTCACTGGTCATTATTTTTAAATGATTTCATTATACAGTCTAAGAAAAGATCAGTTGAATATTTGATCATTACCTCGTTAAAAAGTGTTAATCGAACAAACGCGGCATGTATTCTGAGAAGGTATATGAATCATTGCAATCAGCATTCTTATTGTCATTCTGATGAATATTTCCTGTTATCAATAAATCAATCACCTTTTTTTCTATTAAATGTTGAATTCTATCGGAAACGCAATATATGATAAACAGCGTAGTGGCTAACTTTCTATTTTACAAAATTGCATTGTATCGTCGAAAATGTTAATATAAGTAGTACAACCGCCAGATGTGTTTTTATTTTCACTTTTTGATGATAGCAATTAAGTAAATCTATCTCTTCTGGAATTGAGTTATATCAGTCTGTAGACTCTATTACAGTATTTCATATAATCGTCACAATGCCACAATTAGTCATATAATCATCAGTTTTCCCAAACAAATATCGAGTTATAGAAGGAACAAAAGTTTTGAAATAAGATATATTAGACACTTAAGGAGTGAAAGTGAAAAATTATGAAAACAATCAACTTAAAATTACTATTGAAAATTTGAACCTAGATATACCGGGTGTCCCACAGCTTTTAGGCCAGCAGTTATTTGCAAAAAAATTAATTGAAAAAAATACTTGTCGTGGGAGTGTCTTTCACCCAGCATAGCAAAATCCACTCCCTGGCTAGCAACCACCAAAAAACCACCATTACATGTTGTTTTTCAAACTGCACCTCCATGTTCATTTTGGTTCAACTCACAGTCTTTTTCAATTCTCATTCAGTGATATATCATGGTAACTAAAATGACAATTATGGCGATTATGGCAAATAAAAATATAAATGAAATATTAATTTATAAGCTCATCTGCATTTTGAATACATAATACATTCCACTACAGAAATAGCTGGAAATTTTGGCCAGCACTTGCACTTGCTTCAAATCGCCGAAACAGCGCGCGAGTACAGGAAGCTCTAATCATTCCTGGAGTAACGGTAACACAAGCATCTGAAATTCTCTGGGTAAAATTTTCAATGTTTATTGGTTGAGTTTCGAAGACAACTCGTTTCAAATATCCCCATCAGAAAAAGTACAGTTGCGTGAGATCTGGAGAACGTGCTGGCCATCGAACAGGTTCACTATTTCCAATCCTACAGTCTTGAAAAGTTTCATTGAGGAATGGAGTAACTACATTATGGTTATGTACAGGATCACCATCTTGTTGCCACGACATTTGTTATCGTTCTTCGTTCTTCAATCGTTCTTCAATATCTCCTAGTCGTATAATAATTTTCCAAGAAATGTAGATATCGGTGGCCATTATGTAAACCACACCACACGTTCACACCCCACATTGTTTTTGAAATTGGTTTCTTTTATCCAGTGGGGATTGTCCTGTGACCAATAGTGCATAATATGTCGGTTAATATCAGGATTTGATTGAGAAAGTTGAAATTGTCATGGAGAAAAACTAGAATGTGAGCAATGGATGCCGTTCGTCTTTCTAAATCCGTAGGTCTGAGTTCTTGTTGTTCTTGGTGTAAAATTCTTTGCACAGATCACTTACTGATCTCAATCTCCACCGCCAATGCACGATCCGAAATATTCCATTTATACCTTCTTCCGCAATTCGCACAGAAGTATGATGTGCTTGATTTGTTTTCCCTGGAAATGTAAAGTTTTGAGTCTATCAGTTGTTGAAAATGATCCCCGCCACCTACCACCATTTAATTTTTTTCTAAACGTTTTCCAACATGGATGTTATTCCTCGCCACCAGAGAGGTGGCGTACATCACACTTCTGATATATCCGCATCAGGGAAGATATCGGATTTATGAGTCGTGGTGCTCGCGAATAAAGCGTTCGCTTTTTAACCCAATTAATTGTTAAGTGCGTGGGTTTCAATCCTAGCGCGGACACCAAGTCCTGTGTATGGATGGCATCACACGTTAAAAGATGGGGGCTACGTCTTCCGTAGCTCGCACAAGTCTGTCGGCACTTCTGAAGGTTGCTTGTAATGGTGCAGCCTATTGTTGTTCTATTCAGTGATTGGCATATCCGACAACGAAATTTCCATTCCTAATAGAGTGACCATCGGCAAACATTTTAGTGATTGATTATCTCTCCAAACTTTCTGTATGAATTTATTGGACCCAGTCTGCCACCGTTTTTCTCTGTGACTTTCTTTGTTTCAAAAAAAATCTGGATTTTTTTTTATGTTTCACAGTACGAAACTACAGGGGGTGATTCGTTAGGTCCAAGAAAAAAAATTCCTATGAACACATTCTCTCCGGAGTTGCTTCGTTTCTGAGATACAGGGATTTCTTTTACGCCCTGTATCTCAGAAATCAAGCAATCCGGAACTTTAGGAACTTTTTTCTTAAAACGACCTAATGAATCACCCTCTGTAGTTTCGTACCGTAGTTAGGAAATACGAGGAAACTCATAAAAAAACTTTTTTTTTTTAAACGCCCCCAAAACAAAAAATGGCACAGATGAAAACGGTGGTAGACTAGGTCCAAAGAAGCCATACAGAAAGTTCGGAGAGAGTATCTATCAGTCAAATTTTTACCAAAGGACACTCTAACTATAATGTTTGTTGAAAATTGAAGTTGCCCTCAGAAATATCTTCATCGATTTCGACGATATCGATGATAATTGGGTCAATAAAATTTCTCCATTCAAATTGTCTCGAAAGAAAGTGATTAAACATATTATGTTCACTGAAAATCCCACAACAACCATTTCATTTTTGTGTATTTCTTGTGTGGGTTTCACGGATATCCTTTTATAATGTTCACGAGCACGGTAATTTTTTAGAAATAACAGAAGAGCAATTGGCAACTTTGTTGAAGAAAGTCCCACGTCAGTTATTGGAATTTCTTTTGTTATTCGATCAAAATAATAATCATTAACTGCTGTACATGTGCATGTACCTACTGAAATTTAAAACAATGTTGCCGAGTTCTCATAATAATATAATATTGGTGCAGCCAGGGGGGGCTTTGGGGCTGCAGCCTCCCCGAATCCACTAAATTACTACTGTTATTCATAACACTCGGATGACGAAAAAAAAAAGCTCTGGTAACCGATGAATTGTATGTTCAGCCCCCCCAAACTGAAATCCTGGCTGCACCACTATATTTATTGACAATACATGTAGTTTCTAGAACCGGGATTCCGATACTTTATGAAGTTTATCAGTTTCTAGAGAACTAATTTCCCGATGTCGGAGGGCGTTGAGAAAGCCCCTTCCCAGGAACTTGAGCCTTTTGCAAAAAACACTGGACATTCGTAAAGCAAGGTCAGCGAAGGTCTCGCTGTAGCGGCAACTATCATTCTCTGATTTCCCTATTTTTTTCGGTGATACCTCAGAGGGCAGTGTCCAGTGATAACCATAATACATATTTTTATTTGTTAATTCAGTAATAGCATGAGAGTGGTGTGTCAAAAAGCAGAGAACGAAATTCTGAAAAAGTTTTGTTCTCACACTCTACCATGCAGAACCAATTCAAAATTCTATCAGTGAATCATTCACTACCAATCCTAAGTTTTTTGCACTAGATTCAATTGGCAAAGGAGCCCCATTCAGTTGAATAATCCTGTCGAATAACAAATCTAGGATATGATTATCAAATAATTTTCTGAGCGATTCTAAATCATCTTTCAGGTCATAACCAGCATTGTTTATATCATTTTCGGAAAAAGGATAATGATTTTCAGTATAATCCGCAAAAAAATATGTAGCGAAGTCTTAGGTGTAAACTGCAAAAAACAACAGACATAATAGAGGAGTTATGGGAGCTTGTCGAAGAGAAGAATTATGAAAAATTTACACAAGTCATGTTGATAATATGAATACGACAAAGTTGAAATATTCGAGAAGAATTTGAATGGACAAAGGTATTTTGATTTTCTCCAGAATATTATCGCTATCATTGTGAGTTGCCTAGAAGCCAATACCGAGGTGGTGCTGTAGGTTTTTCGGGTGTTCCTGCAGCTGAAAAGTGAATACGCCACCAAAAATCAGAAAGTCGTCCCGGAGCGCCACAGCAAATAATAATAACTGATGAATTTTATGTTCAGCTCCCCCCCCAACCTGAAATCCTGGCGGTGCCACTGATTTCTGTTCTTCATTTCAACTTCAATCGCTGAGAAGTCCATAACCACTAATCAAAGATGCAAAACTTACAGTCTGTTGAATAGAAAATCAAAAAGCCTTCTACATAAATGATTTTTCGTACATGTGTTAAAATGCACTTTTTGTATGCCTATGTGTAATTACTCAATATCGAATACCATTTCATTGTTTTACGGAAAAGCGTGCCCAAAAGTAAGTTAGCCAAAACGCGGAGAAAATGTTAACTCAATTTTACGGCAAATGAAACACTGACGAATAGATCCAAGTAACAATAAAATTCTTTCAATATTTCTTAATCGTAAAAAAAGTACCTATTCACTCACTTGTTATATAAATAGTTAACTATTTTCAATTAGAATCACTAGCAATATTCATATATTTTCCGGCTGCTGACACTGTAAATAGTCCATACATGCTTAGCAACAAAACAGGTAAATGGCCTATATCATTCGTTTACTAATTTCACAATGAATTGTAAGTAGTGTCATTTACATGCCTAGGGTAACAATGACTTTGACAAGTATACCTTGAGCCTCATTCATATCAATTTTTAAGTTATGAGACTTTTTGAATATAGGTATTATTGTTGTCTGTTTATTCGGTAACTTATTTACGCTCAAGCAACTTAGAATGAAATAGCGGAACTAATTATCGTGAAGGAAGGGTAAGAAAATGAATTTCAATCCAGGCAAATTTTTAGAAATGTCAACAAGCAGTGGGAAAATCGTATTGAGTAACACGGAATGTATCGACTGTTAACATCCTCGACAAGCGACAAGCCTCGGCTTTGCCTCGGCTCTTACTCACTCACCTCGAATGTTAACACATCTTTACATTTCTTGTTACTCAATTAACTATTATTATAACGTCACGTCAAAAAGTTCTGAAAGTCATGTTATCCGTTTGAACTGATCGATTGAGCTTCATATTATCATGGATTCATTGATGGGAGTACGTAAAATTATAATTAATATTTTTGTACCAGGGCGTCTCTATTAAAAATACTTTATGATATAATTTAACTTTTCTTATATTGAACTCAACCACCTAAACAGCAAAATGTTACGCTCTGATAAATATTCATGCATTATTCTTATATAGTTTCCTTTTGGTAATCCTGCTAGGAAATTTAAATATAAATATTTTGATTGTGTGCAACAATTGAGTAAAACTCAATATAGTTACAACACATTACCTGAACCAGTCCAGCACAACAAAAACTGTGTATTGTTCGAGTTAACAGCCGTGAAATATTTCAATCTTTGCGAAACAGGTCGACGGAATACAATCAGCTATGCCTCATTACATTATATACGAATATGTGCAAATATCCTAATAACCATTGTTTTCAGATCCTGTGATAAATAGAACAAAACCAATAAAATACAAAATGTTGATAAAGCCGGAATCGATAATGTCGGTAGTGTACAGTGTCATTTGAGTCCGACCGACTGCTTGATTTCAACATCACAAAAATGAAGATCAAACACTATCCTGGAAAAGCTGTTATTAACGATCCAGCATGGCTGGAGATGGACATTTCGAATAAAGCTAGAAGCCAGCAGTATGAGGCTAACTGGGAAGATGCCCAGAAATCCCTGTCCAATCACAGTTCAGCTTCGAATTCGTGGGATAAATATAGTCACAAAAGCTTTGATGGAACGATATCTAGTAGGCTGGGTCAATATCAAACTACGCTGGACGAAATTAACAAAGAAGATGAAGGAATATACGCCCTACCTATAAAAACTAAAACTGGTAAGGATAGTATGAGATTGAAATACCACAGTGACAAATGTTTGGCCAAGATCAATTCAAAAAATTTTAGGAATTTAGATGGAGAGGTAGCCAAATACTTTCTGCCTTCACAGACGAACAAGCATCCAAAATTGGATGATAAGGTAGTTCCTAAGCCTAAACCAAGAAAGAAACTTTTGACGTCTCCTCAAAAAAATGAACAATTTAGTACCGTGATTGAAGATTTGCAAAAACAAATAAAAAAATCTGTGAGGTTCGATGAAATTAGCACTGAAATAGGCAATGACAAAGTCTTTGAAGGACATACGATTGAAACTACCCGAATCACAATGAATCCCCTACCAGAGTTGATTGACGGCTTGCGGAAGAGTTCTGAAGGAGCCTCAGACTCTGAAGAGATAATACAAGAGAGGGTCAGTACATGGATTGATGACCAGAACAAATATATAGTGAACGTAGACGAGGAAAAATTGAAGCAGGCTGCAACGTTAAAGAGAACCGACAGCGGGTATTACGAACACACCGGAAAACCCAGACAACGCCTTCCGCCCAAAAATATCTACCCCTCTTCTTCTTCTTCCAGTGATCGATGTTCTGCCAAGTCTTCCTCCGTTTCTGCGAACAGTGACTACAAGGAAGTGTACAGCAGTTTGTACAAAAACGGTTCGATTCCGAAAAACAAAGTGGTGACGCAGCAGCCCAAAATGCGCGAAATGGCCATGGAAGTGTCGCCAAATTCGCGCAGAGGTGGTTGTGAATCGAACGATTTTGTTATTCCGAGACCTAAGTTGATAGTGCCTGTACATACCTACGCAATTAGAAAAAGACGAACCGGCAATATTTTGCCAGAATGTTACGATTCAGATTGTAACACTCTGCTGGAGGAGGTTGACGATCAAAGGAAAAAAGGTATGTTTTTCATGCGATAATTGTTAACTGATTCGAATCGAAAATAATACTCCACAAAAAATAATTATTTTTTTAATGAAACATTACAACACTACAAGAGTTATCTTTTTTCTACAACTGTCAAAACAAGGTCCACTTTTTTTGTGTGGTTTGTGTGCGTAAAGTATTACAATATTTCACTATAAACATACGATTTCATTATTGAACGGAAAAGCGTAAAAAAGTGCCCTTTTTTAACGGCTATTGCTAGGCAACCGACAGTTTCATGAAACAACAGTGACAGATCCGAAAAATAACGAAATCTAGTCATAAAGCCAGTTCTCATTTTCTTTGGCAAACTAATAACCTATAAATATCTGATATACAAATGTTTCACCAATAATATTCTTAGCATTCTTACGAATATATTCAGTGGTAATATAATAAGTGGTATGATTGTTACCGATAATTTTTTGGAATATTAATGAATTGCAATCCCAAAGCTGAAAATACAACGAGTCCGCAGGACGAGTTGTATTTTCTTGCATTGGGATTGCCAATGAATTGATATTCAAAAAAATTATAGGTTTTTAATCATACCACGAATTATATTTAGGACGACAATAGATCGATTTGAAATAACGAAAAATCGTGTCACCTGGTAATTGATGCTTTACTTCTAGCCGTATTCAACGGAATACTCTTTTCCACGGCCTCATCTATGATACCAATGGACATCTGTCCCCAACGATCGCTCATGTTGATGAATAAAGATAACTAGTCAAAACACATAAATTTGACGTTTCTAATTTAAATCATTATTTTCACTTGACAAATAGTAAAACAAAAACTAAGCAGGTTTATCACCGTGAAAATACAGCGACAAGCTATATTTTCACTGTAGTTCCGATTCTATTGGCTGAATTTCAAAATTTGAAATCCACTGATTGGTTGTTGAGCAAGGAAATATATTGTCAAAATAATAGCATATACCTCTAAGGAACTAATGGATCTAATCTACGCTAGGTAATTCAAGCTATGGCTGTTTGGCCGTCAGAAACTAGTTGACAATAATAATTAATGAAATTTGTGAAATTGGGCATCTATCCAGATAACGAATTCTTGATAACTATAAATTTCTTTTAAGTAGAAATGAAAAGTTGAAGATTGAACGGGGAAAATCGTGGATTTCCTTGACATAGTTCAAAGAAAGAAAAGGGTATTCGTTGCTTCACGAGGATTGTTCGTTTATTTTGAATACAAATCTAAGAAAATGAAAATTTACTTCGATGGACTAGTTATTCGAAAGTCAAGTCAACATTAATAATAATAATATTGACCTCGATGAATATGTTATTTTAATATTCTCTTCAAATTTTCCATTTTGCGGGATAACTAGTGTGAAGAGAAAGGGATTTCGACTCTATCAAAATTATTCGTTTCATTTGTTTGAAACTCAACTCTCCGGCATATACTCTTCTAACTTTTTTTGAATGATGATGAATTGGTTATTTTTTTTGACAGTTGTAGAAAAAATACAGTATGAAACTCGTAAAGTGTATTTTTTTACTTGTAAGAATTTTCTACTCGTAAAAAAAATTATCACTTTACTCACTTGATACATAAATTACTATTATTTGCCAAGACTGAAAAATTCTCGAGAGAGCAACAAATATTTTTTCGGACCATTCATAAATATCCGATATTTCTCTGACCATTTCACAATTCAAGTCATAGACAATACAACACATGAAGAATATTTCGAACATGTCGTGTAACTGGTAACAAAAAAAGGAAGGTAATGGAAGTGATATGATCTTTAATGAGAAGGGGCTAGATTTTGTCTTATTTCATAATTTATTATGTGCCAACTAGCTTCAGACTTGTTTCCAGCAGAACAAAATAAATGTATGTAATCATTATATAGGACTTCAAGCAACTTTCCCTTTTCGATGATTTATACAGGGTGTAACCTCACCTCTTGCACTCCCGTGAAGGAGGGGTGTATTATATCATATTAGAACGAATGGCAGGTTTGAAAAATGCGCAGAACATTTTTGGAGAGTTTTAAAATTTTGTGAAGTATGACTGTACGTAAGTTTTTTTTTTATGGGAAGTGGCATATTTTTATGTTAAAAATGACGAATGAACCTCTCTTCTAAAATCTTTCTCAAACAGGAACATCGCTTTGTTCTTAATTTTCAAGACAAATTCCAACAATGGTTCAGGGGGATGATATCTGCAGGAAAGTCGAAAACCTGATCAATATCTAGTACGCACTTATCAGTTTAATGTTATTTTGGTGGTTTGAACAAAACTCAATCATTATTTCTAGATATTTCATAGGATTTTTGGCCCCAGAAGAGGAAAGACAAACTTATAATCAACCTTTATTTTCTTCCTTATAGGTATGCATGTGGAACGATGAAACTTTTCGTATTAACTGCTGAAAACAGCGCCGCTAAAATTGATCTTTGCAGGTCAAGAAAAATAAAAATAATTCCGTCGTTGTTGTATATATATATATATATATATATTGTATATATATATATATATTATATAAATGATTTGCTTTTTCAAAATAGATAGTACAAGAAATTGATATGGGTAGAAGTACTTTAAAAAAACACAAATTAGCCCGTCTAGGTGTCTGGATATATTTTCAATGTTGATTTTCTGCCATAAAACTAGTTACTTATTCTGTCAGACAGTTAAGAAACAAATTCACACTCGACGATGTTTTGAAGGTGGTGGTTTTTCATGAAATTGACTCTTGCGGTTGGTTTATACTGAAGTTGACCTAAAATTGAATGAATGGCTTT